>APFE031397116.1:0-14273 GCA_000404065.3 Pinus taeda | reverse complement strand
CTCTTTTTTCTTCCAATTGTTGCAGTGACAACCTTGTATGCTATGGAAGGCTAGGGGAAAAAACACTTCCATATTTGTATTTATGAGTAGTAGGCTATGTTGTTGCCATAATTTTGCTTTCCATTTTTCTTGGCAACTTGAATGCCTTCTCCAATGAGTGAGGTTCCCAAAGACAATCCTCATGTTTAATGATATCCTTTAATGACCTTATGAAGACATCAATCCTCTATTTTTCTAGAATATTGTTTACCCTTATATTCAATTTTTGGAATTCTTCACTGCCGTATACCATTGAACCATTTTGTTTGAGATTTATCAATTGGCTAAATAAGGTGTTTCTCTTTGTATCCTCATAATGTGCTATCATTTCCTCCATGAAAATTGAGAAAGTCACAAGATTTTTAAGAGAACAAAGCCCTTTATGCCACAAAAATTGATTAAGTTCTAAATATAGATATGCAATATGTACCATTTGGAACAATTGCACATCATGTAGATCAAAAATATTTATCCATCTGTAGTATCCATGATATGGGATCCTTGCATCAAAATTCGTCATCTCGATCTCTGTAATACGGTGGGTATTCAATCCAATGTTATATTCTATGAAATCATGATTAGCATTTTTTTTTTTATCATCATGATTTTTCTCTACTACCTTTTTGTCATTAGGCGGCCTTTCTTGTGGCATATTTGTCCGAGCTTCCTTCAAACCTTCCATGTATTTCTTCAAATATTCCATGCCTTTCTTCAAATCTACTTCCATGGCACATATAAAACTATTTATCTTAGCTTCAATGGCATTGTTCAAGTCATCCATCCAATTTTGCTTACTAGGTGTTTTTATTTTCTTGATTCAAGTCATTATTTCTCATTCTTTTAGGATCCAATCTGTCAACTGCCATGGGGAATTGCCAGATATTCGACAGCTGGTATTTAGACACCAAATCATGGCACTCTTCCCCCACTGCAGTGAGGTAACCGTCTTATAGAAATGCTGGAGATGCTTCCTAACTTCGCAAGGGTATGTAGGTTTATCAATTTTTTTTTTATATTTCGTCCTCCCCGTTTTCAGTGATGATAATCGGTCCTACCTCAATCAGGCGTTGCGATGGTCTACTCTTTTCCACCTTCTACATTGAATTACGCCTCAACATGTAGACCTTGACTCCTTTCCTATTATAACTACCGCTAACGAACCTTCGTCATTTGTGTATGGCTCTCACACGAAGACCCAATCCTTCTTTAGTTGGTGGTTTCAAATGACCCCAAAAAATGAAATTAACTCATAAGCCTAGCTCATGGTCGTCAACATGAATATGCGAAGAAGACTATTCTCATGACCCATTATATTAAAATAAAATTTAAAATGAAAGTACATGGTGTTGATATGAATTTTATATCTTATAAGTAATTTTTTTTAACTCAGAACTTTTGTGAGTAAAAAATCTTAGAAGTCACATGCTCTATCTTAACAATTATTTCTAAGAACTATACTTTAAAATATAATAAATAGATATGTTTTATGGATCTGACATGTTTGAGTACATAGGGCATTCTATAGTAGAGTGTAAAGTTGATATATAATTTTCTCCATGGTCAATGTGCAGTTAAAAAATGTCTCTTTCAAAATAAAAACAAAATATTCTTGAAGTTTAAAAATAATGTAAGCTATATTCAAAATACAAAAAATATATACATATATGGTTAGTTTTCCTTAAAATATTATAAAACATAGTCTTACTTTAACTATGCTTTGTTTATTAGTTATTTAAAAAAAAAGAAAAACCAATTTAAAAATAACAAACATAGTTGATATTATTTATAATTTTAATACCAAGGATATATCAATAAATCATTTTAATATTTATGTTAACTAAGTTATTTTAACACCAACTACATTATGAACCTAAACCAAATATTTCAATATGAAAAGAGAAGAAGTAATTGAAAGTAATATTGAAATATATTTCAAAACATATTAATAAAAAAAATATTTAATGTGTACAATATAATCCATAAATCAAATATCTCAATAATCATGTTAATTAAATTATTTCTATATCAAAAATTTTCATATTATCTATGCTTTTAAATAATAATGAATAATAAATTATATATAATAATAATATATATCTATATCTATTATATATATATATATATATTATTTTTATAAGGTAATGGAAAAATTAAATTCTTATTTTCATATCATTTCAAGTGTATTAAGGTTAATTTTTACACTTTTATTAAGCTTAATTTTTAATTGGGAATGGAGAGAGAATCATCTATCAAGTTATTAGAGGGATGCAATGTTTAGAGGTGCAATTTTTTAAAATATTGAATATAAAAAGGATTTGCACATCAATAGATTTGATTCCTCTAAGCTCTTGGTAGGTACATGGTTATGATAGATCTATACTAGTTATAATTCAATTATTATTTCATATTAGAATGCCATAATACATTCAATATAACCTTTTGGAACTGAAAAGGTATATACCATGCCAATATAAATATATTTTTTTTTCTCGGCAACAACTAATTCTATTAACTAAAAATCAAAATGTTTTTACATAGAGCGGAGGCTGCAAGGGTAGGAAACCGAGAGCCATCAACATTACAAAATTGCCCCATAGCTGTGAGAACTTGGGAAAACATAGACATACAGCCAACTAAATTGGCATTACAATTGGACATAGACTGATAGACAGTAAGAGAAACAGATAAGAAAAACTGATAGCAAATATCTAGGAGGAGATCGGACGCTTTGTCAGTGGGATACCATAACCTGAAGTTGATACTGTCAAGCCGAACCGTGAGAAAAATGTTTGGGAATTGCCTTCTGAACACCAACCAGAGAACAAAAAGAGGCAAACCGAGACTCATGTTAATAATTTTTTACTGCTTCCCCATGAGTCTCCTCGGCATCCTGACACGTGTCATCATGACTAGAGGCTCCTTGCCATCCATCACCTTGCTGGAGTCGGTGGTTCCTGCATCTCTCTGCTTCAATTGGATCAGTGTCAACCAGGGGAGGGATAACAGGGGGCAAATTATCCTGCATACCTGGCTCAATTCCGTGCTTGATACCCAAAGAATCCTCGGCCGAGGAGCGCTCACTACTGTGAGAGGGGTTGGGCACAATGCAGGATAGAGGGGCAACTTGGTTTTCTTCTTCCGTCATGAGAATGGTGATCTGAGCAGAAATAAAAGGCCTATTCAAATTGCTCTGGAACTTAAAATGGGTAGTTTGAAAGGCACTATTGGGAACAAGTTTGCGAGGAGGATTTCTGGGCGACAGGTCCTCAGGAGAGGAAGAGAGGTTGATCCACTTCCCATGGCGCTTCATTTTTCCAATCCACGGAACAGACACAGAAAAATCAAAGAAACAAGGCCTAAAACCGGAGGAATGACCCAATTGAACCTGAGGCCCGAAAGTGCAGACAATTGAAACCTGAGATAGAGAAGCAACATAGACAATACTGATATTACAAGTAGCAGACCACTTACCCCAAGTCACTGAACTAATTCCCCTGTGAAGCGCGCACGTGAATTCAAGATGTTGCCAATTCAAACCCGAGCAAGCGTGAATCTTGCCTTTGAAGAGAGGCACATTATTATCTTCACACCATAACTGAAAACCAAATGTAGAACAAGAGACCTGAATGTTGGAGGTGGAATGAATGTATGGAACACCATGTATATAACAATTAACAAGTAGCTTCGAAGTGCGTCCTACATTAATATCGCCGGCCTGCCCTGTCCTACAACCATAAAAACATTCCCTCTACGAGCGATTATGACTTGGGATGCCAAGCTGCTGTGGAGGTGGCAGTACCTTGGTTCTTTATGCTGCATGGAAAACATTTATTGCTGAAACGTCACTTGCATCCGGGGGGCCAATGTAAATATATGAGAGAAAATAAAAATTTATTTTTCATGAGTATATAGCATAATGAAACAATTGTGTTAACACTGAGAATTCCTCGAAAAAAAACATTTTTAACCCTTTATATGATCCATAAGAAAACCTTGAATTTTACTTATAGTTGGCTTATAAAGAGATGAATATTTCTCTATTAGATATGAAAATATTGATACAATAAAAATATACAATATGTAAAGTTTCAAATATACAATATGTAAAGTTTCGATTGGATCAGCTTTAATTAATTCAAAAATTATGATCAACCACCATTATGGGTGTTGGAGCAAAATACCTTGATTACTTCCTTAATATATTAAAATATTTAGAATTACTCAAAATCTATTAACATTAATTTTTTTTGGGCCGTAATTGGACTTTTGAGTTACAAATGAAGAAAAATGTTGTTTTAAGATATCATAAAACTATTATTGAGTTGACATAATCTGAGGAATTTGTATATTATAACTAAAACTATATATATTATATATATATATATATATATGCTTTATCAATTCTCGCGGTAATCAATATTTCAAGGACTTAAAAACTTATTCTAGAGGTGCTATATCCATAGAATTATGCAATGAGCTCATGGAGATCATCTCAGAGCCATTAATTAGCAAAATGTTTTGCCTTTGGTCCTAGCAACAAGAACCACGAGGCCCATGTTGACCTCAATCCCATAGATGGTGCTGGAGGATCTTATACATTAATATTACTATTACCAAAAAGTGGAGCCAGCCACCATATCTATGATATTTTTGGATAAAACTCGCAATTAAAAATTCTCTTTAAAAATACAATTATTCAAACTTAGAATGCATGTGAGGTTGTCATTCTCTACCCAGATATTTAGAGGAAATTGGGGATAAAATAGAATATGAAGATCCTAAAGGGCTTTCTTTAAACAAATTATCTTCAAACTATAATAATCCAAATTTCACCTTAACTTGATTAATAGCCTCTTTATCACTAAATGAAATGATAGCAACATTCTTAGCATAATAAAAGATGATGAAAATAGGCGATAATGAGGACAACTCACATGCTTGGATGACACTATTTCCCAAGAGTAAGATCAATAAAAATAGAAACACAACCAAATATTTTTATTTCCAAAGACATGGACATAAAACATTAAATTGTCAAACTCATGTCAAATATCTTTTAGATGAAATATTAAAATAATCATAATTCTAAAGATTCTCTTGGTGTCAACTTTGAGGATTTCTAAATTTTTGATAGTGATTATGAGTTCAACATATAGCCTCTCATAGTCTTCTAAAAATACCTATTATTCCTGTATGTTATAGTCATCTACATTTTTTGTTTGTAATTGGAGGTGCAGAACCAATAATTGAATAACCTAATCTATTTAGCCTCTTTTCAAATCAAAATTTTGTTTGTCACTATTTGGCCATGAAACCTATGATGAAGTAGAGCTTAGTTTTTTTCAAGGGAAAACTTTCATTTTGATGTTCATACTTAGGAAATATTCTTATTTAGGATCAAGTCCATTACATCAAAGCATATCATATTATTTGCAAGTATCCAAATGATGAGTTGGATATCCAATCAACATATGAGAGGGAGAGATCTTGAGAGATATTTTAAATAACAAAAATATTAAAATAATTTATGTACAGATGGCATAGACACATGCTTTGTTATTAAGATCTCTCTCAAATTTCATGTGTAAATTTTATTTACATCCTCAAATTCTATATTTTTATAACTAAGGTTGAAATATTTCTTTGCTATATTATATATATATATATATATATATATATATATATATATATAATCCCTATATCTTGAGCACATCACATAACACATTTATATATTCAAAATTGTAGCATGAAGTGTATATTATAATATTTCATTAAAAACTCATACATTTGTTTTATTTTAATGTTCAAAAGACTTTTAGAGATAAGCTAGTAGCATAAACTTACTATACTTTGTGAATAAAACAGCATATCATATCGTATATCTAACTTTCAATTATTTTGTAGTTATAGTAAATATCAAAACTATATAAATATATATGAGTTAACTTATGATACTAGTTGAGAGTGAAAAAAGATTATTCAAATATATTATTATCTTGTTTTAACAATCTCTTTTTAAAGTTTGAAATTACTCAAGTTATGTTATGGTTGCTATAGTCATAATAAAAAAATAATACCTAAACAATATGGAAAATTGAATAAACTTTTATATTTAAGGTCTATTAATAATAGAGTGAAATCACCATTTTATTCAAATTATTTTAACAGATTTTATATATATATATAAACTCCATATTATTATTATTATAAAAATAATAATAATAATTATTAGATTGATATAAAATTATATATATAATTCATTTTCAATGTTTCAAATAATTTACAGCCTGTTAATCTAAATTTAAAAAAAGGAGTATCAATATAATATTATTTGGCATGTATATATATGCGTGCTGTGAAAAAGGGAAAGCAACATACATTAGTTTGGCTATTTCAGAAAACGGTTACGGAAGATATATTATATATATATGAGTGCGGAGACATACATTGGTTTGGGTATTTCAGCTCAAGCCATCGATTATGAAGAAGAAATGCAAGGAGAATAAAAGGGGTTTTTGAGCGTAAACTCATCTTGTAGGGATATTTCTTTAATTACCGTTTTAAGTTTCACAAGAATCAGGTAGATAGAAATTTCGAGGTAGAGTGGGTATAAGGGAGAAATATTATATTGATAATTTCAGATAATTTTATAATGGTGTATGGATAACCATGGGTTGCAAAATAAAATAAAAAATATCATTAATTCCATATGGTTGCTTTGAGATCAAATTATATACATGTTCTCATAGCATTCCTCAAAATTTCAGCATTACACATTAGGATATACCAAATTTCTCCTTAGACAACGACTTAGCTAACAGTGAGTGATGCTAAACGAGCATCTAATTCTTCCACATTAGAGTGTAATGTTTTCGGAGGCCCAAGGGGAGAAGAACAAGCACAGGAGGGACACTGTGGATCACACATATCTGCGGGAGAAGTAATTCGTTCCAGGGAATCTGCATGATATAAATGACCACAACTAAGAACCGCAATCGTACGATTAAGCTGACATTGAAAGTTATTATCAGCATCCATAATATTATAGTAATAATCTTCTGCCCCCACTGAAGCATACATCATACCATTCGCGCTACTGAAATTTGGAGGTGGTAACAAAAACATTTTGCACAATGCACAAATCGTTCCCGTCTGTACTTTCATCAAAATCCATGGTCATTATTTTTTCTTATCTACTCGGATTGCGAATCTAATGACTTGAAATAAATCAAAGCGAATATTATTCGAATTGCGATATCGTTCTTCGGATTATTCCTGCCGTGTGGCGACAGACCAGAATTTTGTATTTGGAAGGTTTCAATGCAGCCTTTCTAATTCCGTACTTTCAAATCTTTTTCAACTATATTAATAATATTGTAGGACATTATTACCATGTTTGTTATTATTAACCAGCCGACTATAACAAAACAAACATGAACAAATTAGTTACGAATCTTAACATAAGCGTGAATCCGTGAACAATGGAATCATCTTAACATATTTTGGATCGGCAGGATGTGTTGTGTTTGACATTCTGCATAGATTTTTAATTTAATATGTATTTGCACGTTGTCTATTCTTTATTTTGTTTCATTAGTTTACCATTAACCATTACTATGTATATGTATTTGCATATATTACTGTGTTTTAGTCTTGTTTATTCAGGATAGAGTATGCTTTACTTTTACAGTTTAGTATATTTAATTCATGGGTAGTTAAAGAATTAAAATATGATTACTATTTTTGTTTTTAATTAGTTTTTCTGAGACTGAAATTTGACTTCCATTTTATCAATATTTATTGAAATTTTATAATAACTTTTTTGATATATTTGTTGGAGGATGGATTTCATCAACTCCAAATTACAAAAAATAAATCATATTTATGTATTCATTTACAAAAAACATCAAAACTTGATATATGTCAAATGGTTGAAATTAAAAAAATAGTTTTTATATAATTGTTGTTAATGAAGTAATGGGAAAAGGATATGGACAAAACATAATATGCATAGTTGACAGAAATATTTACTCCTTATACCAAGTGTAATGTGCAGAAGAAAGGGAGGGAGTTGATGTGAAAGTTCTCACCTTCTAGGTATTTCTTTCTAAGTAGTGACAAATATTGTCTCTTGTTCAGGTTAAGGGGGAAGTTAATGGGATGATTTTATAGTGTTCTCAATAATCATTTAGGAACACTTTCAAAATTGATAGTTATCCCACTAGCATCCTTCAACTAGGAAGGAGTTAGATAGACTCAAATGTGGAATGCCCTTGGTGTGAAAGTCCCATGGGAAACTTCTTCTATAACGTAAACTCCCCCATACAATAAGAAAAACTAAACTACCACCAAGAGAGTACTATGACTAGAAATCAGACTATTAAACCCAATGCAAGGTAGCATAGTAGGGTACAAAACCTTAACATAGAATTACAAAAGAAAAAAAAAAGAGGATTACAATATCACATTTGAGCTCACGGGCAAGTCACAACAACAAAGAAAGAGATCTAGTACAAGAACATATAAGTTTAGGGCATGCCATGCTAACTGAGAGTAATAAGAGGTGGAGAGGGAAAAAATACTAACTAAACCCTCAAAGCTAAATGAGAGTAAATTTAACTAGAATGCATGACCAAGACTCTACTGTAATTGAAAAAGGGTGGCCACATGATACAAAGAATAAGTTAGGATAAGGACTACCTTAAAACCAACCCAACAATAATCCCAACAAAAAATTAACAAAACCCACCATGATAAACTCCACAAAATTCAAGAGTGTGAATGCTAAGTGTGTTATACACATCACATCAAAAACTTCATACCTTTAAAGCATCATAAATAAAAGCCACAATACATAATTGTGAAAGTCCCACAAATCCTTCATATTAGAAGTTTATACACCATTCATAGAAACCTACAGTAAAAAAAATCAGAAAATCATGAGTTGGTTTATTGTTTAATAACCATACCTTATCTGACCAAAAAATTTATAAAAGGTGAGGAAACCATAAATTAGATAACTAAATGATGTTAAATTTTAATGTCATACATTAAACACCGAGAAGAATCTCTCTCATTAATGTAAAGTCCTATAACATTAAGTGCCTCCCAAATATTACAATCATATACAATGAGCTATGAGTTATCATAAGAGAACTAGAAACTAGTAAAAAACCATAAGTAATGACACGGGAGCAATTAAGCCAATTAATCGGCATAGCTAGGTAGGCACCCCATAAGCTCGGTCTCCTCCATGTAAGTTCATGTCAATAAATCATTCCAATGTTATTTATGGGTATCCATCTAGGCTAATAGAATTAGCTAAGACATAATTTTGTTCTTAAACAAACCAACACAATGTCCAATCACTAGTGTCCTTTACAGGTAAACTATATTTTTAAAATGTGAAGCATCTAATCTTTTATGTAAGGTCTAATTGGGTTGGAATTTCAAAATATATATATTTTTTTCATTTAATTAATGGTTTTCAAGTTTAGCCAATATTTTTCTAACATTGAACCATGCAAGGATATAAGAAACTAAAGGGGAGTATACATCATAATGGTTGTGTAGGGTAAGGAATGAGAAAGAGAGCTCAATAATTTATGTGGCTTTGTTGTAACAAAAAATGTAAGTTGTGATTTTTTTTGTGCTTTGTGGTAATTGAGATGGCTTTCTTGTGAGATGCTTTATTTTTCTTTAAGCTTTGTGGTGGACTTTAGGCATGCTCTAGAAATGTCAAATTTGTTGTCAACTAGGTGAGTCCAAGAAACACCAAATTTCATGCCTTGTGGGCACCTATGCACATGAGGTCAACCCTTAAATGCTTAGTTGTCCCTACTCTAGTGCCTTGTGGTACTTCTTCTGGACTTTTGTCTAGGTAATCCATTGTACCTTCTTAAGTTTATGTATTCTCAGCATTTCCTCAAAAATCCAAATTTAGCTAGGGTTAGGGGTGCCTTAGAAATGTTAAATTTCTTGTTGGCAAGGCACTCTAACATACAATCTCATCCAAAACTCTCTAATTTATGACCTGCACTCCATTGTACCTTTGGTCTTTGTTGTGCATTGCGGCTAGAGAAACACCAAAATTATATATTTTTGTAACCTACATAAAATTTTACACTATAGTGTTTAAAAGAACTAAATATATCAATTGATAAGTTCAAAAACCCTATCATAATTGTACTATTCTTAAATAAATCAATAAAACTATTTGATTATACAATCTAATATCTATAATATAGTAGATAAATATTAGATCAATATAAATAACATAACATTAATGAACATTTAATTTTTGGGTATTTGTATTTCCATATTAGCTAAGGTCAAGAATTATATATTTTGAAGGGGTAACTAAAGTGTTTTGGTTTCAGAATTTCAACCTATCTTTTACTTTATTAATAATATTATCCAAGATTGTTACTTGTTCTTTAAGAGTATTAATAATATTATCCAATATTGTTACCTGTTCTTGATTATTATTGAAACAATAGTGAACAAGTACTTGTGCATCTTTCACATCAAAAGTAAGTTTCAGTAGTCATTATTGAAATCGTTGTAATATATTTTAAATTGAGTTATTTAACATGGAAATCATCTTAATATATTTTCAATTTGATTATTTAATGTTTAATTTTATTTAATAATTTTAATATATTTTTTATCATTATTATATATCTAGCTTTATTATAATATATAATTTTTTAAAAATATGTATTTACATACAATAATATAATACAAGGTTTAGGTTTTCTTTTAATAGTATGTTTTAGATTTGTATTTAATTTATATTTAATTTTCATAGAGTAATAAAATTTTGATTGGTATTTTCATTTTAATTAGCTATAGAAATAGGAGAATTTTTTTCTCTCTTTTTTTTTATTTTTTATTTAAATTATCTTAATTTTTAGTTTTTATATTTTATTTTTGATTTGGAACCAGTATAACCATATAAATTGACTAACCTTCATAGGAATCAAGTTATATAAATATTAAAACACTTGTTCCATGGTACATCAATCCCGTAATGATAACATAAAACACTAAATATACATTGAAACTTTTTTAGAGACAAAAAAAAACTATTTAAATAATGGTTTTTTTTGAAAGAAACAATGTACTATTACAATAATTTATCTTCACCAATTTATAAGAGACACCAAGCCCCTAAATTTCATCAATTTGTAGGAACTTAGAGAAAAAACCAATCCTATTTGTTTATTTGTAGGGCATTAACCAACAAGAAACATCAATCTCCTCTTAACTCTACACTCTAATATTTTCTTTTCTACTCTACTTTGTTTTTTTGAATTTTTCTAACACCTCATACACTCTTTCTTTTAACTAGAAATTTCCTTAGTACTTGTCATTTATTGGCTTATGACCACTACACATTATTTCTTTTTTGAAAATCCACGGTGTGTTTAGTGAATTTATTTCTATTTACCTCTTCCATGAATACATAAGTAATTGCACATTATTTTAATTCAAATGATGATGGATTCAACCACGTTCTTAATCTATTAATGGATTTCTTGTGCTAAGGTTATTAATTCTACGTTATGGTTAATACCAAGATCGTTTTATATACTCACATTCTTGAATTGAATCTTACCTTGGAACTTAACCCTATCATTATTTTTATACTCCACGAAATGCATGGCAGTCTACTTATGCATAACCATTGGATAATGGTGATAATACCACTCTCACGATACATCAAGGTTATAGTTGTTTGTCCATGACGAGTTAGGTCTTCATTAATATATTGATGGTGTGGTAAATCACAAGCAAGGTGGTCTTGGACATCGTAAAATGAGCTTCACATGGATGGTGAGTACTCCATACTTAAATGGTGAGGATTCACTCTCGTGGATCAAACTCTCGAATAATGTTTACCCCAACTCTAATCTTATCATTTGATCAAGTTTCTCTTCAGTCCACTCTTTTTGCCCACTGCAATTTCTAATCCATTAACTCCAATGGGGAATCATTAGAGATTTGACAACTGTTATTTAGACATCGAATCGTGGCACTCTCCCCCTACTGAAATGAGGTAACCTCCTTATAGAAATGCTAGAGATGCTTCCTAACTTCTTTGGGTCTGTGATTTCATCCTTTTTTTCTATATTTCGTCCGCCACATCTTGAGTGATGATTTGTGTGATTAACCTTTTCCATGTTATAGGTTGCTTCCTAACTGATGCAGGAGCATGTGACTCAGAGGGAAAAAGTCTTCCAACTTATTTCAAAAATAAAACAAAAATATACAGGTAAGGGAGTGGGGTCCTTTAGCCTACAATTTCTATATTTTTTTAGTTAAAAATACGATAAGAGTAGAGAATAAAACATGTTATCTATATCACAGATAGATAAGTTGTAATAAAGCTTTTATGCCTTAAATCATTATGAAAAAGAATGCTTTTGTAATAGATAAGGTCTCAGAAGACCTATCCATTATTATTATAAAAATAAAGTGGCAGTAAAGCTCGCAGGAGAGAGGGGCAGTGATAAAAGAATTATCATTGAAACTTTTCTCTTGGTGTTCTAAAAAATCAACGATTTCTTGTTAATATGTATGCATGTATCCAATACTTTATTCCACTGTGTATTGAAAGATTCGAATTGCATTATTAGAACCTGTCACTGAACGCTCGACTCTGTCTCACGATACTATTTCTGTCCGCATAAACATCGGTCCAACACTTATAACGAATGCCATTTCTGCCTATCCCTTTTTTTGCCGCGTTCACTGTACCAGAAGCAACGATCTTGAAATGCATTTCTTGAATTCGTAAACACATTTTTTATGTGACTTTCATTTCTCGCGAGGAGAGGAGATCGTGCGCCATTGTTGCGGAAGGTTCTCTCGCTACTAATGTAAGGCTCGGTGCTTCAAAACTACGTGATTGTAATGCTATTCCTCTTTAAGGGCCAATAACATTATAAAATAATTCTTTTAAGAATTAGTGCGCAGACAGTATAAAGCCGCCAATAGAGAATTTGGATATATAATCCCTCCTTAAAACCTCCCATAGTATTTTGGCGTAATTCTTTTAAGAATTATCGCGAGAAGGTAATAAAGCCTCTGCTTGTCAATTAAGCAAAGTTTGTGGCTTTTATGGAAAAGAATGAAGCTGTCAGTTAATGACTGATACGAAGAGAGAAGAAGAAATAGAGGCTGACTCGGACATTGAAGAACTTGTTGTCAGATTAGGGAGATTGTCCCTAACGCCTGCACCCCCGCCATCATTAGTGGTATCGGAGCCATCAACTGACATTGAATTGAATCTCAGGAGTAGGAAAAGGATGGCTTTCAGAGTTAGAAGAGGACGAGGACGTGGTGGAAGAGAACGGCCTATTGTGAATGCTGAAATAATGGAAACCATAGAAGAGCTGCGAGCTAGATTGGATGTGTTAACTTCAGACAAAAACATAGATGATGGAGATGTCAGCGAACCCGAATTTTAAGCTACAGGAGAGGAGGAAGTTGTACAAGTTACTCCTGAGATGATGTTCTTTTAGTCAGTGTTGAAATCCACAGCCAGGCCAAAGACCAAGGTACCAGTATACCAAGAAGGACTGAATCCAGAAGAATTGATCGACTGGATTAATAGCATGGAGAAATTCTTCGATTATGAAGAAATGGAAGATGAGAAGAAAGTAAAGTTTGATGTCACCAAATTAAAAGGCCATGCAGCACTCTAGTGGGATGGTGTGCAGGCGGAAAGGAGGAGACTTAGTAAGCAGCCAATCAAGAATTGGAGCAGAATGGTAGCAAAGTTAAAAGGTAATTTTTTGCCCAGTAATTATCAGCAAACATTGTTTAGGCAAATGCAAAATCTTAGACAGAGAGCTTTGATAGTAAAAGAATACATAGAAGAGTTCTATAAGGTGAGCATAAGAGTTGGAGAAGCCCGAGATAGAGATGAGAAGGTGGCTAGATATATGAATGGCCTCAGGATGGACATTCAGGATGAGATAAGTTTGTTGTCTCCAAAAACAGTAGAGGAAGCTTATCAGATAGCACTGAAAGCTGAAGAAAAACTCATGAGGAAGCAGTCTGCAAGAGGGAGAGGGACTTTCAGAGGAAAAGGAAGTCAAGGTGGTAGTGGAAGATCTACATCACCTAAAGAAGGAGCTATCATTAGCTCAACCCATCATGCACCCACAGGAGGTGATGCAAGAGGCAGAGGGAGTTTTTCTAGAGGAAGAGGAGGCAGAGGAAGA
>APFE031397113.1:1197-75961 GCA_000404065.3 Pinus taeda | reverse complement strand
CCCTTGCTCTCTTGCTCTCCTTCTCTCAATCTGCTCATGAAAGAATTGAATCGAATGTGATCTTTTCCTCATTTTTCTCCCTTAATATAACTCCAAATGACTTTTGGGTGATCCAAGTGACTTTTGGGTGATCCCTAAATCCAATGGCTGAAATAGATTTAGATCAATGGCTGAGATTAAATGCACATTTAAATCTCACTTTCTATTTTTTAATTCACCCCACTTTAATAAAGACCCACTTAGTCATTTATTTCCAAAGTCACTTTTCCTTTCTAATTTTTCATTGACTTTATAAAAGTCACTTTAAAATTAGACTTAGTAACTTTATCACTTAAAGTCACTTTTAAATTAGATTTTAACTTTATAAAAATTATAAAGTCACTTTAGGAGAAAAATTAAAATCTTTTGGACACTTTTCCCTAGGCCAAAGATCAAAGCCTAAGGGAACCACCTGTCCTCCGGTACCAAATTTCAACAGTAAATTGGGGTAATTGGGGCAAAACATGTGAAGGTTGCCAAAATTAGGGCTAACTGGAAGGAAACTTGTAAATCTTCAAATTAACATAAGGAGAAGAGACCCCAAAGAGAATCTATAAATAAGATAGAGGAGAATCATTATTCTCAAAATGGTTTATTAGATATTTCTGTTTTATGAGCTGAGGCTCTAAGAGTTTTAAGATCCCTTTTTCTTTTAATTAGTTTCAGTGGTGATGATCCCACACTAGCCAGTCTCCTCTCTTTCTCTCAACTATTTGGATTCTGGAATACTTTTCCGAGGCATCTTACATTGTGTTCTAGCCAAGCAAGGGTAAATTTTGTGGGATATTGGCACATCGTGTTTTCTCTGCCTTTGTTAGGGCTTATTCTGCAATAGTCAACTATAGGAAAAGGGAGGGTTTGGTCAAAGCTTAATTTGCGATAGTCAATCCCAGAAGGAGCGAGGGTTTGGTTAGGGCCACCTTTGTGGTAGTCAACCATAGGGGTGAGGGTCTATCCTCATTCCCAGCTAGGGGATTACATCAAGAAGTGACTCTTGTACTGCTTACCAGTAAAGGGCAAAATGCTAGCCCTGTTCCAAATAACAATACGTGGATGTGAAGGCGGAATTGGCAGCAGGTCCCCCTTTATGATAGCGAAGATTACAAATTGTAGTTGTGACGAGTCTAGAGAGATCACAACCTAACCCTCTAAGTTCTGGTTGGGTTACGAACTATCCTTAGGTAACAAAGGATGAACCAGGGCGAAGGATTGGGCATCGAGGGTTCCAGTGTTATAACAACATCAAGATTTTGGAGCAACTGAAATCACAGTGGAAGGAAACAACAAGTCAACAAGCTCAATGGGGCATCACTGAAGTAACAAAAGTAATAGAGATCTTGGCTAACCTGATTTTTAGGTTACAAAAAGCCTTGTCAGTTGATTATTGGGACAATTGGTTGATTAAGGTTTTGACTGTTGTTGCAATCATAAATAAAATTGCCAATGTTTATATTAGAGACTGCCACTGTTATGGATTCTATACAACTAGGTTTGCTGGTGTAATATCCCTAGGAGCAGTTGTTAAATTGAAACTAATGTGAGCTATTGATGTTTTGTGAAAACCTACTACTTGACTATATTGTTGTGTTCTCTATATTTGTTTGGGAATTGAAAGGAAGATTGTGAGAATCAATACAATTTATTTTGTGATCTTATAACCCTAAGGGCGAGGATTCCCTAGGGATATTACAACTTTTTCATCTAAAATACGCTAACTTATATTAGTGTGGGATGCGCCCCTGAGGGTAGTAGTGTTAGTTTTTGTAGCATCAGCTAGGTGTTCTAGTCTCGACAAGTGTTAGAGAGGCTAAGAACATGATATCTTCAAAACCCAGAAAAGGTTTTGTGAGCTAAGCTTGCGAAATGCCTTAATTAAATTAATTAACTATCATTTAAATTTTTTCCAAGTCCACTTAGGGAAATTGGTTAATTAATAGCAATGAATTAAGGAAATGTGAGAATGCACTAGAAACTCACATGGATTGAGTTTGAGATGATCTTAATCGTTGATGGGGATCTAATCATGGTCGTTGGTTCACCAATGAGAGATTATAAGAGTAGGATGATGGGGATGGAGAAGACACATCGAGTGAGAGGGAGATCAAGGCAGATCAAATTTCCCAGAGTAGAGATTCAACTACAGAAGAATTCGAGCTAGTGATCAAGTGGCAAAAATTGAGGAGCAACAACAGAGAGATTCCAGAGGAGATTTCCAGTTTTGGAAGAGGCATTAGAGAGAGGTCGAGTTATTCCACAGGACGTTGCGCAAGGGCTTGTGCGAAGCCTGAAGGAGGAGGTTTGATTTAGCCAGAGGAGAGATCGATTTAGTAGTGGCGTTTCGGGAAAATTCTTCCAGAGGGCCAATGAATTCTTCTCAGTGTAGAGACAACAACAAAGGAAGATAACAACTATTCCAGGCAATGTGAGTTTAAGCCCGCATAGTGCCTGCACAGAGGTTGACGTAGAGGCATATTGGGAGTTGATTATGGTGCCAGATTAGGCCAAGATATTGTACTCAGATTTTGCTGCTGCATGTAATAATAATAAAACCCTCATTTGCTGCACTAGTTTTCCCACATTGGGTTTTTATGTGGACTTTTGTCCGAAAATAACAGCGTCATTTTTATTGTGTGTGCTCTATATTCTCAGTTCTAGTTTTATTTTCCGCAGTGCATTTTATTTTTGGTAAAAATTGTAGTTGTTATTTTATTCGTTGTTTGCCGTAATAGCAAATAAACTGCACATAATTATATTCAGTTAGAAGAATAATTTCCTGTTGTTGCAATAGTTGAAAATTTCACATGGTATCAAAGCAATATGAGGACAAATCAATGGCTTAGTAACGAGGGAGAAATTTTGCAGCTTAAGAGGCAGTCTCTTGGCTTTTGGATTTGCGTAGACCACCAACAGGAAGTGCGAATTAACAGAGGCAGGGTTCAATTTTCAGTTTGCAAGCAACAAAAAATTCAAAGAGCCTCAGTGGCAGTGATTTGGAGGTAGTGATGTTGCCAGGGAGCAGTTCCAGTGAGCAGATTAGTGAGTTCATTGACTAGATCTGGGCGTAGTGATTTTGCAGTAGTAGATCAACGCTAGGCGGAAGAGAAAAAGCATGCAGGGAAAGGAATTCTCAAAATTTCCCTGAGGATTTCCGGATCCAACTTTCTGGATGAAATCCAAGATTTCCATGGCAAAAGGCAGTAGCAGGGTTGCGCATTCCAAGAGGGAGTGCGAATAGCAGAGTAGGCTACCGAACAAGAAAGGGAGGAGATTCCTCTTTATTTTCTCAGATTTGAGTTTTGCAGAAATGGCCTCAGCAGGACTATGAGATCAGGATAGGTTTGATGGAGCCTCTAACTATTGTATCTAGATAGCCATAATGACTTTCCTGCTCGGTGAGCATGGTCTAAAGACGTATGCAGAAAGAGTTATAGTGATACCTACAGACCCGTAGCAGCTAGAAAACTACAATAAGGAGATGGCCAAGGTGAAGAGGATGATCCTCGATGGAGTTCGAGATCATATAGTTCGCATCTAGCTAGCAAGAATATTGCCCAAGAAATGTGGGATGCTGTTGCAACGTTTTTCCAAAATCCTTCTGAGAATCCGAAGATGTTCTTGAAAGCGAAGTTGAGGACTGCCAAGATGTAGAAGGGTGAGGGAGTCACTCCTTATCTCACCAGAATTCAGAATGTTCGAAATGAGTTTGCCAGTTGGAGAAACACCTCACAAGAGTGAGCTAGTACGTACAATTCTCAACGATTTCACAAAGTAGTGGGCAACTTTCTCAACGGTTTCACAAAGTAGTGGGAAACTTTCGTCCAAGGTACTATTGAATGAGATCAACTACCTGGATGGGATTGGGTGTGGAGCAATTTCACTCAGGAAGAGATGAGGCTTGCTCTTGTTGAGAGTAACATCAACGACAACAGTAGCAAAGAATTGAAGAGTGGAAGATGAGGAGATTGTAGCCCTTGCATCTAAAGGGAAGGCGAAGAATAGTCCCAGTTAGGGACAAAGCTCAAAGGGAGAAGAAAAGAAGAAAGATTTGTCGAAGATAAAGTGCTTCAGATGTGGTGAGTTGGGTCACTACAGTACCCAGTGTCCCAAGAAGAAGGACAAGAAGGAGAAGCAGGAGCAAGCAACAACTTCGACAGAGATCGATAATTTGTCCAACAACTTGGAGGACAAATTTGCTTTGTATGCAACTGTACCTCAAGGAGAGAAGTTGGGGGATCTTGAGCTCTAGTCCCAGAGTTGTAGAGAATTAGACAGGATCCATGTAGGGCAACATCAGAGAGATGTTTCCTCACAGATCATTACCTTAGCTGTAGGGGTCCACAACATTTCAGTAGCAGATGGATTAGTGTTCAACATGGCGTAGTCAAATCTTGAGAGACAGTTGCAAAGAGCGCAAACAATTATTCAATAGATAGTGTAGGGGCTAGTTGCAGCCAGAGACCCAGGAGATAGATGTAGAGGAAGGGATAATTGATTCCAAGATTTTTCTCAGTTGCAGTAGTTGAAGCAACAACAACATGAGATCAGTAGCTACTAGTCGCGTAGGGCAGTGTTGGTAGCAATGTAGGATGGCATAGTGCAGTGTCAACAACAACGCAGATGCAGGATGATTCAACTATAGAGTTGGTAGATGAATCGGAGTATACACAGTGGCTTGGTGGACAGTGGCAGGTTGTCACTGTTGAAGTTTCTAAGTTTACTTAGCTTAGAAACCCTTCATGCACTTTTTCTGATTTATTCCTACCTACTTGTTATTTTTCTTTAACAAGTTATTTACAAAGTAAATACTGGAAATAAACACCAGTGCATGCTCAACATATTACAGATCAACAACTAAAAGAAACAAGAATAAACACACCACATGACACCATTATTTTTGGACCAATGTCTCCAGAAAAACCTAATGCGAGAAAACCAATGCAACTATCTGAGGTTTTCTTATTAAGCAATATCAGAGTACAATCTGGGTGCTGAAATTGACCTACCCAACAAAGAATTTCCTTAGCAGCTATACCTCACAGTTTGAGAGAAATCTCCTGGCTAAAACCCCGGAAAATCCCTCTGCAGCTCCTCAGCACAAAACTGCTCTGCAACCCCAGTGTTTGCCCAAACTGGACTGCATCAGCCCCTCTCTGTCTCACGTTGGCCCTGCGTCAACCTTTCTAGGCTTGCGTCAGCCCCAGGAGGCCCTGCGTCAGGTCTGGGAGCCTCTGTGTCAGCTGTGCTGGCCCCTCTGGTGCTCTGCGCAGCACTTAGCTGCTTTTGCATGGCCCTGCGTGAACTCTTGCTGGCTTTGCGTCACCCTCCTTGGTTGCTGCGTTGCTCTCCCGGCATAATCTCAGCGTTCTCTGTTTCTCTGTACTCAATGCCCCTCAACTGCAACTTTGATCATTGATTCTATGTCTCTTAGCAAACCCCGCTCTAGAGAATAGAATGACTAGTCACTCTGGTGTCTTCTTCGAGTGACCCTCAAGCCTCCTCTTATACTTTTCCTGTTGACATCTCAATGGACGAGATTAAGTTCCTAATCAACGGCTAAGATTAGATTTGGCTTGATCCATGTCTTTTGGACCACTCTAACACAAATTCATGTTAATACACATTAATATTTTATTTTCCCTAAGTTTAGACTTAGGGACTCCATAAAAATATTAATTATTTTAATATCTCCTGCTCTATTTAGAATCTGCCCAAACCCTTTCTGGGTATTGGAGATCTCATGTGCCCCAACCTCCCACCAACTTTTGTGGCTAGAGCACATCCGTTGCTACCCCAAATCAACTGTCACAGATGTTAGACATCAACAACGTGAGGGAAGATGTTATGGGAGAGAACACCTTCCTTCCTAAGAGGGAGTGTTGGTTTTTGCAGCATCAGACATGTGTTATAGTCTCGACTTGCGTTAGAGAGGCTAAGAACATGAGGTCTTCAAAACCCAGAAAAAGTTTCACGAGATAAGCTTGCGAAACACCTTAATTAAATTAATTAACCGTCATTTAATTTTTTCCTAAGTCTAACTTAGGAAAATTGGTTAATTAATAGCAATTAATTAAGCAAATGTGAGAATGCTTTAGAAACTCACACGGATTGAGTTTGAGATGATCTTAGCCGTTGTTGGGGATCTAATCATGGCTGTTGGTTCACCAACTAGAGATTATAAGAGTAGGACGATGGGGATGGAGAAGACACATCGAGTGAGAGGGAGATCAAGGCCGTTTGAATTTCCTAAAGAGTAGAGATTCAACTAGGGAAGAATTCGAGCGAGTGATCGAGTGGTAGAAATTGAGGAGCAACAACAGAGAGATTCCAGAGGATATTTCCAGTGCCGGAAGAGGCATCAGAGAGAGGCTGAGTTATTCCATAGGAGGCTGCGTAGGGGCTTGTGCAGAGCCTCAAGGAGGCAATTTGTTTCAACCAGAGGAGAGATCAATTTAGTAGTAGAGTGTCAGGAAAATTCTTCTAGAGGGCCAACAAATTCTTCTTAGTGGAAGAGACAATCAGTAGAGGTAGATAAGAACTATTCCAGGCAATATGAGTTTTAGCTTGCGTAGTGCCTATGCAAAGGTTGACATGAGGAAGATTGGGAGCTGATTGTGTGGCCAAATTAGGTTAGGATTGCTTGTGGAGAGAGAAATTCTCTCAGATAATTTTGTTATTGATTCCTCAAGGGAGGATTGTTAGTTTGGAATCCAGATATTGTACTCAGAGTATGCTGTTGCATATAATAATAATAAAACCCTCATCTGCTGCACTGGTTTTCCCACATTGGGTTTTTCCGGGGACTTTTATCCAAAAATAATGGTGTCATTTTTATTGTGTGCTCTATATTATCAGTTCCAGTTTTATTTTCCGCAGTGCATTTTATTTTTGGTGAAAATTGTAGTTGTGATTTTATTCGTTGTTTGCAATAATAACATATAAACTGCACATAATTATATTAAGTTAGAAGAATAATTTCCAGTTGTTGCAATAGTTGAAAATTTCACACAATGTCAGAGCAGTTTGAAGACAAATTAGTGGCTCAATAACGAGGGAGAAATTTTGTAGCTTCAGAGGGAGTCTTTGGGCAAAATTTATCGATCTGTGCACACCACTAGTAGGAAGTGCAAATTAGCAGAGGTAGGGTTCAATTTTCAGTTTGTAGGCAATAGAAAATTCGAAGAGCCTCAGTTGCAGTTATTTGGAGTCATCGATGTTGCCGAGAAGCAGTTCCTGTGAGCAGATCAATGAGTTCGTTGAGTAGATCTGGGCACAGTGATTTTGTCGTAGCAGATCAACGCTAGGTGGAAGAGAAAAACACACATAGAGAAAGGAATTCTCAAAATTTTCCTGAGGATTTCCAGATCTAGTTTTATGGAGGAAATCTAAGATTTCCATACCAGAAGGCAGTGGTAGGGAAAATATGCGCAATCCAAGAGGGAGTGCGAGTAACAGAGCAGACAAAAGAGTAGGAAAGGGAGGAGATTCTTGTTTATTTTCTCATATTTGAGTTTTGCAGAAATGGCCTCAGTGGACTTCGAGATCAGGATAGGCTTGATGGAGCCTCTAACTATTGTATCTGGAAAGCCAGAATGACTTTCTTGCTAGATGAGCTTGGTCTGAAGACTTATGTAGAAAGAGTTATAGCCATACCTATAGACCCGTAGCAGCTAGAGAACTACAACAAGGAGATGGCCAAGGCGAAGAAGATGATCCTCGATGGAGTTCTAAATCATATAGTCTCGCATGTTAGCAAGAATACTGCCAAAGAAATGTGGGATGTTGTCGCAACACTTTTCCAGAATCCTTCCGAGAACTAGAAGATGTTCTTGAAAGAGAAGTTGAGGACCACTAGGATGCAGAAGGGTGAAGGAGTCACTCCTTATCTCACCAAAATTCAGAATGTCCAAGATGAGCTTGCAACGGTTGGAAAAACACCTCACAAGAGTGACCTAATACGTACAACTCTCAATGGTTTCGCAAAGGAGTGGGCAACTTACATCCAAGTTACTACTGGACAAGATCAACTCCCTGGATGGGATTGGTTGTGGAGCGTTTTCACTCAGGAAGAGATGAGGCTTGCTCTCGTCGAGAGTAACATTAGCAACAATAGTAGCGAAGGCCCGAAGAGTGTGAAATATGAGTAGAAGGTAGCCCTTGCATTTAAAGGGAATGAGAAGAAAAGTCCTAATAAGGGACAAAGCTCAAAGGGAGAAGAAAAGAAGAAGAAAAATCTATCAAAGATAAAGTGCGTCAGATGTGGTGAGTTTGGTCACTACAGTACCCAGTGTCCCAAGAAGAAGGACAAGAATGGGAAGTAGGAGAAGGAAACAACTTCGGCAGAGATCGATAATTTATCCAACAAGTTGGAGGATGAATTCGCTTTTATGCAGCTATACCCGCAGGAAAGAAGTGGGGAGATCTTGAACTCTAGTCCCAGAGTTGCAGAGAATTGGGCAGGATTCATGAAGGACAAGATCAGACAGATGTTTCCTCATGGATCATTACCTTAGCCGTAGGGGCCCACAACACTTTAGTAGCAGATGGATCAGTGTTCAACATGGGGCAATTATATCTTGAGGGATAGTTGCAAAGATTAGTTGCAGTCAGTTATTGATGGGCGCAGAACTGGTCAGGGCGTAGATAGTTACTCAGTAGACAATGTAGGAGCTAGTTGTAGTCAGAGACTCAGGAGACAGGTGCAGAGCTAGGGACAGTTGAATTCGAGATTGTTCTCATTTGTAGGTGTCGCAGCAGGAACAACATGAGATAAGTAGCAACGCAAAGCAATGTGGGCAGCAATGCAGGATTGCAGAGTGCAAGATGGCACTGTGCAGTGTCGGCAGTTGCACAGATGCAGGATGGTTCAGCTACAAAGTTGGCAAATGAATCAGAGTATGCGCAGTGGTTTGGTGGACAATGGTAGGGTGTTAAAGATGTCAGACATCAACGAGGGAAGATGTTATGGGAGAGAACACCTTCCTCGCTAAGAGGAAGTGTTAGTTTTTGCAGCATCGAACAAGTGTTCTAGTCTCGACTTGTGTTAGAGAGGCTAAGAACACGAGATCTTCAAAACCCATAAAATGCCTTAATTAAATTAATTAACCATCATTTAGAATTTTCCTAAGTCTAACTTAGGAAAACTATTTAATTAATAGCAATTAAGGAAATGTGAGAATGCTCTAGAAACTCACACGGATTGAGTTTGAGATGATCTTAGTCGCCGATGAGGATCTAATCATGGTCATTGGTTCACCAACGAGAGATTATAAGAGCATGACGATGGGGATGGAGAAGACACACACAGTGAGAGGGAGATCAAGGCAGATCGAATTTCCCAGAGAGCAGAGATTCAACTAGGGAAGAATTTGAGCTAGTGATCGAGTGGCAGAAATTGAGGAGCAACAACAAAGAGATTCCAGAGGAGATTTCCGGTTCTGGAAGAGGCAACAAAGAGAGGTTGAGTTATTCCACAATAGGCTGCATAGGGGATTTTGGAAAGCCTCAAGGAGGCAGTTCGATTCAACCATAGGAGAGATCGATTTAGTAGTAGAGTGCAGGGAAAATTCTTCCAGAGGGCCAACGAATTCTTCTTAGTGGTAGAGACATTCAATAGAGGTAGATAGTAGCTACTCCGGGCAGTGCAAGTTTCAACTTGCGTAGAGGTTGACCCAAAGGCAGATTGGGAGCTGATTGTGGGGCCAGATTAGACAAAGATTGCTTGTGGAAAGAGAGAAATTCTCTCAAATAATTTTTCTAGTGATTTCTCAGGAGAGGATTGCCAGTTTGGCATCTAGATATTGTACTCAAATATTGCTGCTACATAAAATAATCAGGGTTGTGGGGGAGCGGCTCCCGCCTTTCAAATTGTTCTCGGAGCGCTCTCCGATCGGGAGTGACTCAGAAGCGTGGTCCCAAGATTTTCTACCGCTCCCAAAATTCGTTCCAGTTGGTCTCCCACAAAAAAATTCGCTCCATGGTTTTTTTCACAAAGTTTGTCACAAAGTTATTCCAAACACAAATTATTTTCAAAGAAACAATATTTTTCGAGTAGGGAAGCCTAATATTCAAGTTTATGGCTCTAGAATTGATATGCAATTCATGGTAATGTTAAATTCTTAAAATAAAAGTGGTATTCTCCTTTATCTTTCATTTCCATCTTTTTACTTCAATTTTTAACATTACCATGAAATGACTCAGGATGTTTGATAGTGGTTCCAACCTCATTGGATTTCATATGGAGAATGTAGAATTTTAGATCTCACTTAAAATCCAACAGACTTATCAGTTTTTCAGGATTTTAGGTTGGGGGGATTGCAATGTTTCCATTGGATTTTGTCATGTACTAGGGTATGGGACTCGTATTTAACTAAGACCACCAAGCCCTCTATGTACCTTCATGTTAAGTGACATTGGTTGTCAAACTCTTCTATCATGACCCTACTAAAATTGTACCCATCACTCAAACAAAATCTTGACTTGACATGCTACATTTTTTCTATCTTATGCTAATTGTTTAGAGGGTGATATTAATGACAAAGATCCCAGGATATGCAATGATTTTGATGATATGTAACTATTGGTTGTAACATGATTTTTTTGGATGCTAGAGGCCATATAGAGCCTATTTGTTGATGTATTTTCAATTCAAAGATGGATTACACTCTATGCTATTTTGGTTATGTGCACCCTTACATGCTTTATAAATGAGAACTTGTAACTTGTGAACGTGGTTGATGAAGATTATAAATTCTAGATGATTGATGTTGTATGGTGTAATCCATGTTTTTATGCTTTTGTATTTAATTCATCTTTCTACATGCTTTTGTTGACATATATGCATCAAAATATATAAAAATTCGCTCCCAAATCAGGGGCTTTTGAAAATGTCGCTCCTCGCTCCCGCTTCCAAGTAAACCTTGATTACGGGGACTTTTGTCCAAAAATAATTGTGCTAATTTTTATGTGCGCTAGAATATTTCTCAGTTTCCAATGCTATTATTTTCTGCAGTTTTATTTGTGAAGATGGCAGTGCGTTTATTTTGTTGTTGCCATTTCAAGGATTTTTCACATGGTATTAGAGCGTGACTGATTAGATGGGGAAGCTCTGAAGTGAAGACCAAAATTCGCTGTTTAGAGGGAGCAGTGGGACGAGTTTCTGGAGGTTGTGCAGAGCCTAAACCAAGCATATCAAATTGCTTGGGGAAGTTCAATTTTTCAATGCAGGTTGGTAGAAAAATTTGGCTTGCCAGTTGAGTGATTCTAGTAGGCAGAGGGAGCAGAAACAACTCATATTTTCATTGAGCAGATTCCTTGTTTGGGTGTAGAGGGTTTTGCAACAGTTTGCAAAAGCAGAATCAATGCCAGGTGGAAGAGAAATAACATAAATAGCGCACACCGAGTGAAAATTTCTCTAAGGGGATCTCAAGTTTTTGAGATCGAATTTTTCTAGTTGCGAATTGGCAGTAGTTGTGAGCAAATTTTCTCACTCCAGAAGGGAGTGTGAGTGGTAGATTCAGTAGCTGAGCAGAGGTAAGGAGGGAGGGAGATTTTCGAACAAATTTAGAGATGGCCATAGCTGGGCTTTTAGAGATCATGATAGGTTGGAGGGAGCCTCCAACTATGTCGTCTGGAAGGTTAGGATGTCCTTCTTTCTAGATGAATATGGCTTGAAAACCTATGGACAGTTTGGTAGCAGTACCCCAGGATCCAGATTAGTTGATAAGAGTATAGAAAGGAAATGGAGAAGGCAAAGTAGATGATTTTGGATGGAGTCCGGAATCATCTAGTCTCACATGTGGCAGATAAAGGTACGACCAAGGAGATGTGGGATTCTCTCTTCGAGCTATTTTTGAGTTCTTTTAAGCAAGGAAAGATGTTCCTACAGGAGAAGTTGAGGAGCATTAGGATGTAGAAGGGCAAAAGCATAGATGCCTTCTCGCTAAGATTCAGGAGGTCTGAGATCGGCTTGCAACCGTTGGGGAGGCACCTCAACCCACAAAGCTTGTACGGTTGGCACTAAAAAGTGTCTCAAATGACTGACAGGTGTTTGTCCAAAGTATCTTGGGTAGAGACACGTTGCCTAATTGGGACAGGATGTGGTTTGACCTACAACAGGAGGAGTTGAGGCAGACTCTAGTAAAGAGTACCATCAACAGTAGCAACAACAAGAGTGTGAAGGGTGAGAAGGAAGATGAAAATGTGGCCCTAGCATTTAAGGGTCTTAGTCAGGGGCAAGGGGAAAAGAAGAAGAAGAAGGACCTGTCAAAGGTCAAGTGCTTCAGATGTGGTGATTTCAACCACTACAGTACACAGTGTCCTCTCAGGAAGAAGGACAAGTAGGAGAAGCAGGATCAGGCGACAATGTCTGTTGAGATGGACAAGTTTTCCTCCAGGTTGGAGGAAGACTTCGCTATGTGTGCATCTATACCTGCAGGAGTGAGGTGGGGCGATATGGAGATATAGTCCCAGAGTTGCAGAGGTTTGGGTAGGGTTCAATGAGGTGTCCTCCTTACCGATCATTACTTTGCGATAAGGGCCCACAATATTGAGTAGCAGGATGGATCAGTGTCAATGATGCAGTCAGATTCTCAAGTGACATTTGGAGACTACTAGTAGTTAGATGTTAAGGAGTGCAGTGCAGTGTTGGTAGCAGTGCAAAGTCAGGAACAATGCAGATTCTTCAGTGGATAGTGCAGTGGCTAGTAGCAATCAGAACTCAGGAGACAAATGTAGCAGACACAATTGATTTAGTATTTAGGATGCTTCTCAATTGCAGTAGCAGCAACAACAGATGAGAGGGAGTTACAGTGCAAATGCAGAGTTGGCAACAATATAACAATGTCAACAACACCACAAATGCCACATCAGAGTTGCGCAGTTGTTGGTGGGCAGTGGCAGGCAGTCATAGTGGTTAGACATCAACAACGTGACAGAGGGTGATACAGAGTCAAGGTGTTGTAGCAGTGGTGCAACACTAGAACACCACCTTCGCTAAGAAGGAGTGTTATTTTTTGTAGCATCAAAGGTGTCCTAGTCTCAAAACTTTGTGGAGAGGCTAAAACATAGGAGTTCTCCATAACCCATAAATCGTTTCTAGAAATTCCACCTAGAAGTGTCTCAATTAGATTATTAGCTTATTTTAAAGTATTTTCGAAGTATAAACTTAGGAAAAATGGTTAATTAATCAGAATTAATTGAGATAAATTGTGCATCATCTAGAAACTCACACGAAACGACTTAGATATGATCTTAGCCCTTGATTAAATTTTAATCTTGGTCATTGGAGTCCCAACAGAAGACTACAAGAAGAAGTCATGGGTAGATGGAGAACACACACATAAGAGATCGATTTGGGTAGTTTGATTTTCCAGAGGCAACAACTGGAAGAGTTCGAGCCAGAAGGAAAGCAGAGACAGAGAGGGGCAGGGATAGTGATCCGAAGGAAGTTTTCCAGCTCTGGAGAGACATCAATATGAGTTTGAGTTATTCCTAGTGAGGCAACGTAGAGGGCTGCACAATCAGCTTCAGAGGGCAACTCAATTTAGTTGTGGGAAAAAATCGATTCAGCTTCCAAAGGCTTAGAAAGTCTTCCAGAAGGCCAAACACTCATTTCCTGTAGCAGAGACAAGCATAATGACTTGTTCAGAGGCAGTTCTGGGCTAGACGTACAAGGGTTTGTGTAGAAGCCAACATGAGGGGCCTAGGAGGATGAGTTTTTGTAGCAAAGTTGTGCTGAGATTGCTTGTGGAGGAAGGGAAATTCCCTTAAATAATTTCGGCCAAATTTTCTTGCTGTGGATTGCCAGTTTTGATGTCCAGATTGTACTCGGATAATTTCACTGCTGCTTAGTAAAATAAAACCCTCAGTTGCTGCACTAGTTTTCTGAAGTTGGGTTTTTTGGGGACTTTTGTCCAAAAATAATTGTGTCAATTTTATGTGTGTGTGCTAGAATATTTCTCAGTTTCCGGCGCTATTATTTTCCGCAATTTTATTTGTGAAGATTGTAGTGTGTTTATTTCGTTGTTGTCGTAGCAATAAACTTCTAATTTAACTAACAATTAGAAGAAATAACAGTAGTTGTTACATTTCAAGGAATTTTCACACATTATATGGTCTAGAGCATCAATGGTCAACACAAGAAGGTCGGTAGGCTTGTCTAATTAAGCGATAAAGGGGGATTGAGTCAAGAGAGAGAGTTATTCACCAAAACAAAAGCTAAGGCATTGGCGAATAAAATGTTAGCCATGACACCATATCTCTGCGCAAACCCAAAACAAAGCAACATCTTAGTGATAAAGGGCCAATCAATTCTATCATATGCTTTTGTTCACCAAACATTGTTGGAGTTGGTTTGAGGATCATCATTTTATGATGCTTTAAGGCAGGGTGCATTGGTGTGCTACTTTGTGTGGGGATGACCATGCTCTTGTTTGTGATGCTTTATTTGGACTTTGGCATTGCTTGCATTTTGCAAAGTTATTTGTGTCGTGGAAACTTAGGTGTAATTTTATCTTTGATTAGGAGATTAGCTTCGTGTCTATTGTTGATTCTTTGTGGAAAGATGAATTTTACCACTAGGTTTTGGCAAAGGGGACTTTGTTGATCGAATATGTCCAATCTTTGGATGATAGAGTATTCTATTTTTATTTTTTGCTCTAGTAGCACTTAGGAAGAGGTCATGAAGTTCATTGTATAAACCCTTTCGTTTTTTTCTTCTGTAATTGTAAATGTATCATGTGTTTTTGAAAAAAATCAATTTTCAAAATTAAGTATGGGTTATCTATCTTCTTGGCTCACTCATTTCCTCCCATGCAAAAATCACTAGATCCAAAATAAATCTAGTATGAATAAATTGTGTATGTTCTATTTTGCAAATTGGCGAGGCCACTTTGTGAATGTAGAGAGCTATTGCCTTTGTCAACATTCTGTTAAAAGGGTGATAGCCTCCAACTTGGAAAAGAGTCTCTAGCTACATTCTGTGGGATAATTTTAATTAGCCCTAGGTTTAGAGATACCAATAGGGAACTAATGGAGAAAATAATTGCCAATTGAGTCCCACATTGCCTTAAAAATTTCACAATGTAGACCATTAATCCTGGGGGGTTTTCTAGTGTTCTTTGAATTAAGAGCAATAATGGGCTATTCTTTGGAAAAACCACTATTAAACTTGTCCTTGTTACCAACATAAACCTTGTGAGGGATTACGTTATAATAATAATAATGCGTAGCCTCTACTACCTTGTTGGAAAGGTCACAATGAAAGAAAATGTTATGGAAGTGTAGCCCAACATGTCTTTGACCTTGAAGGACTCCCCAACATTTCATCAACATTGTGTAATCCAAGGACATGTTTCGAGGAGAATTTCCATTTCTTCAAGAAATCACATAAACCTTGAAGCCATCATCCCCTTCCTTAATCCATTGAACTTCGTCCCCATTGCGAGCTTCCATGGTAGTGTATTCCTATTCCTTGTGGACCTACCACTTCTAGTTCTGTTGCTTCCACTTTTATAACTTTTCTATAAAGATCTTCTTCTAGAAAGTCTTTGACCTTCTCAAATTGTCATGTAGCAGTGTTCAACTTCCTCCTTTTCCTTTGAGCCAATAGTCTACCCTACTCCATAATTTAAACGTCTACAAATAGCAAATCCCACTATAAGAGACAACCCTAATCCCCAAGAAGCCTTCAAAAGAGGTTTTAAATTCTATGCACTAAGGCTTTGAAGGCAGGTGACTTAGGGTGAGAGACATTAAGCTTGAATAAAAAGGATGGAGAAGAGGCATTGGACTAACCCACAAATAAGATGGTTTATATGGCCAAATGATCTAAGCCTATGGCCTCCATCAACCCATCCATAACTTGGATCTTACTAGAGAAAGAGACACCATCTAGAGGCTATATTACTAATCCAACCTTAATTGAAGTCATTTGTTGTCTTGTTGCAAATTATACCATGTGAACTAGTGCACATAATCTATACTTTTCCTCTCACAATTGGGATCAAAAACTTTAAGAGTAGTCTTGCACCTTCTCCATGCCTACTTCTCAAATCCATAAATAACGTTGCCAATGTGCCCACACCATTCAACCATGTTGAAGTCACCTTTGAGAATCAATTTGCATTGTGGACCAGATAGGCGATCCAATCCCAAAGTGCACATATTTGGGTGTTGGATTTTGGGTTGTGGACAACACATTCCATCAACCATGTTGAAAATTTGAAATCATCCCCAAGAATCAACTCTGCATCCAAAAGAGGAGACTATCCAATCCCAAAGTACACACCTCTCATCATTGGAATTTGGAGCATTGACAACATATTCACTCTGCGATTCATTCTACACCTCTTCACCTCTTGAAGAAAGACCGTATCTAGCTTGGACTTCATAAATAGATCTTTGAAAAACTACTTAGAGCTCAAGAGGCTTGAGATATTTCAATTCTAAGACTTCTATGATTTGTGTTATGCTTATCATCTTCCATAATTATCACAACAATATTTGAATTGATGTTTCAGACCATACAAGAGTGGTCCACCTCAGGATAAGATTATATCGTGAGATAATCATTCCTTTAACGTTGTAGGATACAATAGACAACTTTATTAGAGGGCATCCCCATTCCAAGGTCACTAAATATGTCACTTGAAACAAAATTACCTAAGATAAAAACCATAGTAGTAAGATTCAAATATGAATATAATTTGATACAAAAAAATGTGATGAAAAATTCTAGTACATCCAATACATAAGTATATATCTAATGGTTACAAAATTATACATTTTGTTCTAATATTTGGAAGAATTTCAGCATCAAGAACACCCAATAAATCAGAAAAGAATAAGTTGTTTCTTGAAAATTTATAATCAGTTCATAATTATAGATGTTTTAAAGATTTAAAAATATTTTTGAGCTTTTTGGGTTGTTTGTTTTTTGGGCTTATGATTCTACAAGAGCATCAAATACATGGAGTATAGTATCGAGGACAATAAAGCTAAGTTGCACGAAACACTGAAATGTCTAGAAGTTTCCAAAACGGGGACGGCCCGAAATGTGACCTCCGGAAAATGAAAACGTGACTGAAACATCATATATATACATATATATATATATTATAAATAGTCAATATTAAATAACACATTATTTTCGAAGAAAAGAAAGAATGAAACATATAAATGACATTTTAGAAGGAAATCCAAATTTATATTAACTCTAATAGATAATTACATGATGCAAAGATCCAAAATTAGCCTTTATAGATGAGGCTTTACATCCAAAGCTCCAAAATCGACCTTTATATGTGAGGCTATATGTGCTAAAATTGAAATAAAACATGAGCTAAAGACAATTATGGCTACATTAACATATCATTACTAATAAAGCTCCTCATCCTCATCAACAAAGATAGAACAAGATGCTTGTTCAATAGAAGAGGCAACTCTGCTAGTACTTCCAGTTGCTCTTGCACCACCACTGGCACAAATATCAAGCGCAGAAAGAGAGAGCTCTAAATCTGGACATTTGGGTGTTAGAAGGGGTCCATGCCTTTATTTATCCCTTGAGCTAGCCGAAAAAGGAAAAAAAAATAGTTTGCCTTTTTGCTGCCCAAAACGTGGCTTGTATTAGCTAAAATGCGATTGAAACATTGTCGGTCGTACCGTACGACGTTTCGAAATAACGAAATGTTGTATGGTACGACCAACGACGTTTCAAGGCTGTTTTAGCGTTTTGGGCCGTCCTTGGTACTAGTACACTACCTTTTTAGGCGTTTCCTGCAACATAGCAATAAAGTAAGTTGACCATATCATAAAATTTGTTGAATTTCATGCTTCTCCTGAATTTTATACAACTAAAGCTAATATGACTGAATCTTGCCACTAGGGTAAGAACCCTCTTAGTAGGTGACACCATGGCTATGTCCTTGTAGGAATTATGATGTAACTTGGGCTCATGTCTTGATTTTGTCTTTGTAACCAATCTAGAGCTCTCTTGTCTATTATTTGTTCAGAGTTGCCAACTATCTTCAACCTCCACGGGGCTTAGAATTTCCTATCAAGGCTTTGGTCCTTTTGTGGAAGGGGGAGGCTTCTAAGTTCTATCTTTGAATCTTAGAAGAAGAGGAACTAGGACTCTTAGGAGGGGGTTTCCTTGGGGGAGGCACTTGCTTTGGCGAGGGGTATGGATTAGAATGATAGGATTGGTTGCAACCAATCCCTCCTTAGATGCATTTTGTTTTGGGCAATGTTCCACCAAGTTTTCAGGACAGGGGGACACGGGAACGGGAAGATTCACAAGGGGGTGTGTGAGACTGCTCCCTAATTTTAGGGAAATTCATGTATGACGAGGGTACATAAGGGTATGTGTTTGTCTATCACAAATGATTCAATGAAATAGAAATAGTAAAATATTGTATACATTGATTTAAATTCATCATTCATCATTCTAGAATCTAATTAGTACTAAGCAAAATAGTAGATACTAAAGTTTGAAGATTGGAATAGTAAATTGAAATTACTCAAACTCAAACATAGTAAACAATGAGAATCTTAGAAGAAGAGGAACTAGGACTCTTAGGAGGGGGTTTCCTTGGGGGAGGCATTTGTTTTGGCGAGGGGCATGGATTAGAATGATAGGATTGGTTGCAACCAATCCCTCCTTAGATGCATTTTGTTTTGGGCAATGTTCCACCAAGTTTTCAGGACAGGGGGACACGGGAACAGGAAGATTCACAAGGGGGTGTGTGAGAGTGCTCCCTAATTTTAGGGAAATTCATGTATGACAAGGGTACATAAGGGTATGTGAGTGTATATCACAAATGATTCAATGAAATAGAAATAGTAAAATATTGTATAAATTGATTTAAATTCATTATTCATCATTCTAGAATCTAATTAGTACTAAGCAAAATAGTAGATACTAAAGTTTGAAGATTGGAATAGTAAATTGAAATTACTCAAACTGAAACATAGTAAACAATGATGAGTCAAAGGCTCGGTTTGAAGTCATCAATATGTAGATTCAAGATTCAAAAGTTAAAATTGAAAATGAACAATGAACAATGGACAATGAACCAACGTTATTAGAACTAGACTGGTCAACCCTAAAACTGGCTTTAAAAAAAAACCAAACCAAAAATTTGGTCAACCAAACAATACATAAATATTCAAATTTTGAGAGAAATATATAAATATTCATGTGCATCCATATGAATCCAAACCATTATACACAAATATACAAAGATTCACTCTTATATAGCATGTAAAGGTGCATATATTTTTGAACAAAAAAGTACATCAACAAAGAGGGGCTCTAGATGGCCTCTACAATCCAAAAAAATTATGTTACAACAATTACTTGAATATCATCAAAATCATTGCCTATATTGGGATTCTCATCATCAATATCACCCTCTAATATTAAAATAAGATAGACAAAGCTTACCATGTCAAATGTAGATTTTGTACATTTTTATTAGGGTCATGACAAATGAGTTCAACAATCAATGCCACCAACATCGAGGTACATAGAGGGCTTGGTGCTTTTGATTAAATGCTAGTAGACACCCTCATACATGATAGAATCTAATGGAAACGTTGAAATCCCGCCAATTGAAATTCCGAAAATTGTTAAATCTACTAGATTTTGAGTGGGCTCTAAAATTCTACTTTCTCCATATGAAATCCAGTAAGGTTGGAACCACTCTTCAAACATCCTGAAACAATTAATGATAATGTTCAAAAATTTAAGTAAATGGAAGAAAATGAAAGATGAAGGAGAATGTCACTTTAAAATGTTACCCTTAGTTGCATAGCATTAACAGAGCCCTAGGGTTGAATAATAGGTTTCCCCACTCATATATTATTGTTTTTAGGAAAAGTTCAAGGGGGGCATCTAGATGCCCCCCTTTTTTTGAAGGGGTTGTCCACAAGTACTCCTTTTGGGGAAACATGTTGCCCACATTGGGGAAACGTTTCCCCTTGTGTTACCTCAAGTTTCCCTAAAAGGGGGATATGGGGAATGATTTCCCTACATGTCCCCTCATCTAGGGACCATGGGAAATGTGGGGAGTGCATCCCCCACCCGGGGGGACATGTCCTCATGGAACACTTGTTTGGGGGCTTAGGCTACATTGGTTTAGGCCTTCAACGAGGGAAATCTTGAATAATGTGGTCTTGTGCTTGGCACACAAAGCATGCATTGGGAAGATTTAAGTATTGGATATTTCATACTCCATTCATAGTGAAAACACCTTTTGCTGCTATACTCCAAGTGTAGTAAAAACAAAGATAAATTGAGGGAGCTTTTTCAAAATCAACCTCCACATATACATGAGGGTTGGATTGGAAGGAGTTCCGCTAGACATTGAGGATTAGAATCTTGTCAAACCTTTGAGTAAACAAATCAACAAATGAGTAGAGATCAATTTGGAGCATGAGGATTTCGTCCATAGAGGATAGTTTTCCCAATATTTATCCTTAGGGTTGAAGTCTGACCTCTAGGATTGAATTTATGCTAACGAACCTAGATCTTCAAATTATTATACTATAGCATGTGAGGGTCAAGAAAGTCAAAGTTGAACAAAGGGCTTAGGTATTTAGATGTAAGACCCCAATGTGATTTTAATGAGATCCCTCTAGCTTCCTAATTCAAAATACATTGTTTATGAAAAACATTCTCATCAGGCATTTTGCATAGAAAGAGAAAGATAACCCTTTGTTTTCAAGCATATATTTTGGATCCCTTGTTTGCATTGACTCAACAATGCACTGAAAGACTGAAAAAATTTAGTGGGTATCATGTGCAGATGTTTATCTACTACCACCACACCTTCTCAACCATATACAAGTTTCGCTCGAGGAAAGAATTCCTCAAGCCCACAAAGACTAGATATGCTAGCTACTACCTATTGTTGAAGAGGATGTTGGAGTTGGAATTGACATTGCAAGCCGTGGTTGTGACTCCAAATTGGAATAGGTAGATACTGGATAGAATCCAAGATAGATGGGGGGAGAATCTGGCTTTGGATATTGTATAATAATTGGTGGACAATTTATTTGATGTCATTCTTATGCCCTATAGTTGATGTCATTTGCGACATGGATTCTTGTAGTCTTGGAGAAACCTATGAGAATTTTGATAGCATGTTGGGTCAAGTAAAGGTGACCATTTGTGAGAAATATCCCTCCTTATAGTTCTATTGAAACCAGACTCGACCCATTATTCAACGTAGGTGGGATTGAGTGAACACACCTTTGTAGATTGTAGCATATGTACTTAACCCAAAATGATATATGGCAAGGCTTGGTAGAATTCTTTTGTTTGAGGATTTGAAGATCAAGTAGGGATTTAGTTGCCATTGCAAAGATGTACAATGCAGATGAGGGGAAAAGCACTTTGGAGATAGTGGATGGAGTTTGTAGGTCTCAATAATGTCACTACAACAATCCTGATATGAGGGAATATTGTAGTGACGTAGGCCAAGATGACACCATTGGTTGGTGGACCATGCATAGGGAAGCTGCTCTAGAGATCCAACATCTTGCTATTCGCTTATTGTCTGAGATAGCTAGTTCCTCCATAGTAGAAAGTAATTAGTCCACATATAGCTTCATCCATAGTAAAGAGGAATTGGTCCACATATAGCTTCATTTGCTCTATCAAGAGGAATAGACTTGCTTTTACGAGAGCAGAAAAGCTAGTTGTAACGCGTAGTGTCCTGCTTCTTGCACATAAGAAGACACCAGAGTTTTGGAGGGACTAGCAACATGATGGGATGTGGATCTAGAGGATGGTGCATGGACAAATGAGGATGAGCTATAGCATGGTTTTGTTGGTGTGCTATTAGTTACTCATGAGAGTGACTTTGACTTGGGTAGTGACATTCCCGTTGATAGTCCTAATGACTTATGCAATAGATGGATGTAGACGACCAATGAATGGGATTGACTCCTTGATGCTTGTTTCATTTTTAGTGTTCATTGCCCATTTCAATTTCAACTTTTGAATCTAGATATTGATGACTTAGATGGAATAATTACTATTTTTGAATTTCTATTTTTGAGTAATTTCATTTTACTATATCAGACTTTATAGTATATACTATTTGACTTAGTGTCCTTTAGTATGTTGAATGATGAATATGAATCAATTTATTTAATTTATGAATCAATGTATTTCATTTCATTTCTGAATCTCTTGTTAATACCATTTACAAATTTTAATTTAGTATTTACATCGCACAATGATGAATTTGCATGTGTTTAATTGTTATTGTGGGGATTTTTATTTTATTTTTATAATTTTAGAGATGGGAGAACCTATGCTAGGGGCCTTGACATTTCCCCCCATCCCCTCTGAATTTTCCTAAAATTTGTGGGGTGTCTCCATGTGTCCCCCACGTACATTTCCTTGATTCTGTGCTATTGCATTCCTGAAACTTGGTGGAACATTGCATAAAAGTCCCTTAGCTATTTAACAACTTATTTTGAATTAGTGGACTTTTACAAATTTTACATCATGACACAGTTTTAAAACCATTTACCAAAAGCAAACAAAGCAACATAAAACTATTTACATCATGCTTTGGCATCCCATGTTTAATTGGGAATTTGCACATAGCTTCCATCTACAAAGTTAGGTTGTCATAACAAAATGAACAGTTTCAGAAAATATTCAAGTATTCTTTAGCGTATTTCCATAAATTAAAATTATGGTCTTACAAGAATCTTATTATACATTTTGTCTTAAAGGGATTTCAATCATGAACAGTTCTTTGACATATGATTTCTTGCAGGTCTCATTATCAGTTACCTTGACAGCTGTTGGTGTGATAATTGCAGCTTTAGGAGATTTTTCATTGGACCTCCTCGGATACTCCTTGGCTCTTATTTCTGTATTTTTTCAGGTTTTCTTCTTTCTCTATCTCCCTTAAAAGAAATGGCCCATGCATATTTGTTTGAGAATGATTTTTGAATGTTCCTTTGTGAGATGCAAACATGTGTGTGGGTCATTATATATTTTTTTGTGCATAGATTTCATGTTATATACTTATATGATATATCAATTGTCAAAGAGATATTGGATGGGATAATTGTCTATGCTAATTTTTTATTTTAGGGATATGGTTCAGCAACCAATACTAATCACGGTTTTTGGATTGTAGACAGCATACTTGGTATTGGTTGAAAGGTCAGCTGCAGAAGATGGGTTATCTTCAGTTGAGCTTATGTACTATAATTCTTTCCTTTCACTTCCTGTTCTGTTTTTCCTCGTCACCTTTACAGGAGAATTTACACTTGCTATAGCTTTACTTACAGCAAAGGTCAGTTTTTACATCCAACTTTCATGTCTTTCTTGTTATGCTTAGGTTAACTGTCAGGTTTCTGGATCAAAATTTTAAGCTTAAAAGGTTGTCTTAAATCTCCCATTTTGTCTTTCTCTGTGTACTTTGTATTCCTGGAATCTTATGTTGTGTCAGGTTAGCTACTAATCATCCAGGGATGTTGCCTACTGCAAGATGATAAGTACATCGGCTTTCTCTTGTTAGGATTTGTGATATTGGATAAACTCTTGCTAAACCTATGGAATAATTTCAACTCTTCAGTAATTCTGATTACCAATAATTAGAAGGAAGCCACTAGTTGTCAGGTTATTTATTGTTTGGCTTGGCATTAGCAAGAAACATGTCTATCTGCCATTTTGGGCACTTCAAATTATAGTCATTGCCTCCAATTTTTATTTAGTTATGTTTCAAAGCATAAGCATAAGCAGCTGCAGACTGTTTTCATGTTCCTTAAAAACAGCTGAAGAATGTTATATTTGCAATATAGATTACAATTTCACATACCAATAATCACAAGAATGTCATGGAACGATATTGTTGTTAACGTTTTTCTTGTTAGAGATAATGGCCATAATTAGAACGAGCTATATTAATTACGACGTAGGTGTATAAGAAAGTGAATAATAATCAATGAATGAATTGAATTGATTTACAATGAGCAATGAAGCTCAATATATAATACAATGTATTTACAGAAACAGCAAGTTTCTATTAAGAAATAGAAACCACAGACGATCTTATCCGAATAAAATACATAAATGAGCATTAAACATTAAAATAGCATTATTCTAATACCCTCCCTTAATGCTCAATCTATTTACAACACCTATAGACCCCCTGAATTTTACAAACTTATCAAGACCAAGAGGTTTGGTGAAGATGTTTGCTGGCTGCTCCGTTGTGGGAACATACAACAATTGAATGGATCCGTCTTCAACAAGCTATCGAATGTAGTGACAATGGTTTTCCACATGTTTTGTTCGTTCATGGAAGACTGGATTCTTGGCGAGTTTGAGCACTCCCTGATTATCACATAACAAGGGAGTAGGACTTGCCTGGGAAACATGCATATCCACAAGCATACGTCGAAGCCAAACTGCCTCACAAGATGCCTTAACTACTCCCCGATACTCTGCTTCTGTCAAGGAGAGAGCCATTGCCTGCTGCTTCTTACTAGTCCATGTGACAGCACCGGATCCCAGACTAAACACATACCCAGTTGTAGATTTACGGTCATCAACCAAACCTGCCCAGTGGGAATTTGTGTAACCACTGAGTGTAGGATCTGAACTTCGAGTGTACATAAGTCCATAATCAGGGGTGCCACTCACATAACACACCACACGCTTCGCGACTATCCAATGATCAGCCTTAGGAGCTGTCATGAAGCGTGAAATGTAGCTCATTGAAAAACTGATATAAGGTCTAGTGGTAGTAAGGTGGATGAGGCTGCCCACTAATTGCTTGAATAAAGATTCATCCACAAGTGGTGAGGATGACTGAGTTGAAAGTTTGAGCCCTGGTTCCATCGGAGTCGTGGTAGGTTTGCAATCCTGCATTCTGAACTTGTCCACAAGACTTTTGGCATACTTGGATTGAGAGAGAAAGTTGTTGTTCTTAGTCTGCTAGACTTCAACCCCCAAACAGTAATGAAGAAGTCCCAAATCTGTCATATCAAAAGTGCTGCACAAATCCTGTTTGATCCCATGGAGCAAGTGTGCTGAACTGCTAGTAATGATAACGTCATCCACATAGACAACCACAAACAGAATATCATCACCAGTATGTTTGATATATAGGTTTGCATCAGATGGACTCCGCTGAAGCCATGATCTATTAGGTACTTATCAATTTTCATGTACCAAGCCTGAGGGGCTTGTTTCAGACCATAAAGTGCTTTGACTAATCTACAGACTTTCTGTTCTTGACCGACAACCTTGAATCTTGGAGGCTGTGTCATGTAGACTTCTTCCTGTAAGTCACTATTCAGAAAAGCACTCTTTACATCCATTTAATGGACTTTCCAACTGAATTGAGTCGCTAAGGCAAGGATGAGTTGTATGGTACTCATATTGGCTGTAGGAGCAAAGGTCTCCTCATAGTCTATGCCTTCCTTCTATGAGAACCCTCGAGCAACAAGGCGAGCCTTATACTTGTCTAGGGTTCCGTCAGCTTTGTATTTCACTTTATACACCCATTTGCAGCTAATGGACTTCTTCCCTGTAGGAAGATCAGAAAGGGTCCAAGTGTGATTCTTCTGAAGACTCTGGAATTTAGCTTCCATAGCTTGTTCCCACTCAGGTATACCCTTAGCCTCTGAATAGATTTGAGGCTCAAAAACACTGTGTAGGTTAGCCATAAGAGCAAAATTTACTGTAGGCTGTTGTTTGCTCTTATTTCTGGGAGTTCTACCTTCAAGGAGCTCATTATCCCGGAGATCACCAATAGTTTTAGCCCACCATTAGGCTGGAGAGTAGAAGAACCAATATTTGGAGTAGATGGAGGAGGCTCAGGAACAACAGGAGCAGTGAGATGAGGATTATTTTCTGGAGGGAACTCAGGTAGTGCATCATCCCTCCCATCAGGTGGACCTAAAGGAAGAAGAACACTGTGAGGCTGATCCTCAGAACACTGCTCAGAAGGAGGAGACTGAAAGAACCCTCTGCCTTCATCAAATACTATGTCCTGACTGAAGATAAAATGATCAGTGTCTATATCTATCAGCCTATAGGCCTTGTGGTGATCACTGTACCCAGTCATCATGAGTTTCTGGCTTTTGGAATCCAACTTAGAGCGCTTAGCAGATGGAATCCAAACATATGCAACCGAGCCAAATACTTTGAGGTGACTAATCTTAGGTTTACGGCCAGACCAAACCTCTTCTGGAGTCTTCCCCTTAACAACCTAAGTAGGTGATCGGTTAAGAAGATAGACAACAGTAAACACTGCTTCAGCCCAAAATTTGTTCGGAACACTCTTGTGTTGTAACATGGAACGAGCCATTTCAACAATCGTACAGTTGCGACGTTCGACAACACTGTTCTGCTGAGGAGTGTAGGGTGTAGTTAATTGGCGTTTGTTGCCATGGGTATCACAGAACTTGGAGAAAGCAGAAGAAGAAAATCCCCCCCCCCCGTTATCTGTCCTAAGAGTTATGATATTACAACTAGACTCTTTTTCAACTAAGGACTTAAACTTCTAAAAGATACTAAATACATCAGATTTATGTTTTAGAAAGTACACCCACATCTTTCTACTGAAATCATCTACAATAAGCAAAAAATATTTGCAACTAGTAACTGAAGATGTATTCATAGGACCACAAATATCAACATGAATTAACTGGAGTACCTTAGATGCACGCCAAGATTCTCCATCCTTGAATGAAGACCAATGTTGCTTGCAAGTTTGACAGGCGTTGCACACTCCCAAATGCTGAGTCTGAATATCAGGTAACCCTGACACAAGTCCCTCCCGAGATAGCTGAGAGAGATACTGAATATTTAGATGCCCATATCTCTGATGCCACAGAGTGTTGATGGGAGAAACACGAGCTGCTAGAGCCACTTTTGGAGAATCACCAGTGTCAAGAAGCCTGTATAGGCCATGATCCTCTAGGCCAACAACAACTGTAAGACGAGTTTCCCTATTAATAATGGAGCACTTGTGCGCACTGAACACCACATCAAGCTGAGGAGAGCTCCTCATAATCTGGCTGATAGACAACAGATTAATTTCCATACCAGGAACATAGTACACATTCAGGAAGATGAGTGTGTGCCCGTCAGATTGGATCTGAACTGTACCTATGCCAACCACTGTGTACTCTTCAACTCCGCCGAATACCACGAAATCACTGAAATATGAGAAGTCAGTAAACTAGTCACGCATATGAGAGAAATGACGTGATGCACCAGAGTCAATGTACGAGGCAGAAGACGGGGCATGATCTGAGGACCTCTTAGCCATAAAGGCGTAAAAGGCAGATTCCTTCTGCTCTGAATGTTCTGCAACATTCGCTTTCTAATGAGACCCTCCTTGCTTCTTTTGTTCAGAAGCAATCCTCTGTTGGCAATCTTTCTTCATGTGGCCAAACTTGTGACAGTAATTACACTACACATTTTTCTTCTTAGCAGGATCAGAAGGCTGAGAAGAACCTTTCTGCTGAAAGGATTGAGAGGATTGATATTTGGCAGCAAAAGCATTTTCTGAGGAGGCTGATGAAGCACCACTACCAAACTGTTGTTTCCATCGATCCTGCTGCGGGAGTTTGGTGCATAACTCCGGAAACTTCAGATCAACATTAGTGGAGGTAATGTTGAGTGCTTCTATGAAGTGTTCATAAGGTTTTGGTAGACTTTTTAGAGTGATGACTACCATATCTTCTTCCTCCATGCTCCGACCAATGGCTTCGCGCTGATCTCGAATGTCTTTAATCTTGTTAAGATGTTCCTGTAAAGACATATGTTCGTCCATCATAATGGAGAACAACGAATTCTTTAGAAAGAAAGCTTTGTTCTTGTCGGTTGTCTCGTGCAATTCCTTCAAATGTTGCCAGATTTCGGCAATTGTCTTGTCGGAAGGAATCTGTGGTAACTGATCATCAGTCACAGAAAGTTTGAGAAGCATAACAGCCTCTCGATTTCGATCATCAAACTTATCTTGATCTGCACCAGGTGTACCAGGATTGAGCTCTTTGCCCAAAACGAGCTGGTCAAGATGCCTATATTAAAAAATGGTCGACATTCTCTGTTTCCAGATTTATAATTGGTGCCATTAAAGCGCTGACTACCTTCGAACATCAGGTTAGTTAGCGAGGCCATTTGCACATTTCCCAAGACATAGAAAACAACAAAGGAGTCCGGCACAGATTTCAATGCAGATGCCGGCTGATCCGGACAAAATCTAACAGGTGCTCTAACAGCAAAATTTAGCACAAAATCGATGAATTGATATAATATTTCAGAGGAAAAGAAATTTTGGCCAATCAAATTGAAAAATATTTCATAGGGAGAGAAATCTTTGCTGCCGAATGTTTAAGTCGAGCGTCAAACAGCGACAAAACTGGCACAAACTGTCACAATCGAACTGTGATTTCTTAGTAAATTTTGACCCCAAAAAAAAATGCAGACTCCTAGAGAGCACACCGTTGGCTTCCTGCATCGAATCAATATGGACGAGATCTATTCTCAATACATTGGCCTCCACTAGAAAACCACATTCGCAAGAGCACACGCAGAAGGCAGTAAATATCGAATCGACCGCCATAAATTTTTTACGTCATTCCTGCATACCACCGAAGAGAGAAAACTAGAACCGTCTTCACCGCCTTCGCATACAACCGTAAAAGTGTTTTCCAGTCGAAGAAACTCGCGTTCCTGTTGCGCGATGCAATGATCAAAAAAGGCTTTGACACTTGGGTTCTTTAAGTGCAATTGAATACACGGCCTGTGGTTCTCCCGTGACTCGATCCCGTAGGAATAGATGGGTATTCTAGAATCTGGATCTGGGAACTTTGAAGATCGAGAAGCTGATGATTACCGCAAGCGCTTATTCTTTCTCTGCCATAGCCCACCGCCTCGGCTATTGAACAACTAGGGTTTTGTCGATTCACGCATGCTGAATCAATGAACACAACCACGATCAATCGTGTCCGGGCAGGTAGATTTAACAGTGTCTCAAATGGAAACTGAAAAAAATGCTCCTTAGAAGTCGACACTGACAGCTCCGTATATGCCAAAAAAAAACGGTGCAGAAATTATCAAATCTGGGCCGAGAAATTGGTGAAATCAGCCTTTTCCTGTTACAGTGGATTCTCTGCTGCTATAATAATGTATCGATCCAGTAAAGAGCAATTTCGAAATGAAGCACAAAATTTTTCAAACTATGAAAAATTATTTCGAAAAAAATACCCGAGCTCTTATACCATGAAGAGGTCTGCCGTTACACCAAAACCCGCAGGTGTTGGTAAACGTTCCAAACCAGTAACTAGGATCCCCAGTGTGGAAATTACAGATTCCATAGAGGTGCAGTGATTCTTCCAACACCCCTCTCAAACGCAACTTGGGGGAATCGAACCTGGGTCCAGGCTCTGATACCATAATCAATGAATGAATTGAATTGATTTACAATGAGCACTGAAGCTCAATGAATAATACAAATGTATTTATAGAAACAACAAGTTTCCCTTAAGAAATAGAAACAAGAAGTTTCTAGTAAGAAACTACTAATAAGATCATAGACCATCTTATCTGAATAAAATACATAAATGAGCATTAAACATTAAAATAGCATTATTCTAATAAATAAATAAAGTGGTGTAGTAATATGATAAGATAATTTTTTTTATTGTGCAATGAATTACCACAAAAGTATGTCAATGAGAGTGAAGAATATAGCCAGTGTGAATACAGTGTGGGAGTACAAGCACAGCTCCTAGAGAATGCTGAAAATAACATAAAGAAAGAAACTTGCAGTTATTTAATGTATTAGTTAATTTAGTAGTTAAATGGTTAGGTATTGGGAGTTACATAATGTACTCTTCTCCTACTATGTAATGAGACATTGCATCACCTACTAATGAATAAATCGACTCTTTCTCATTCTAATTTGTATTTCTGTCCAAACTTGTGTGTAAAACTCACATTTCTGCATTAATTATAACATAACTTCGATGGATTCCAAGTGCATGAATTGGCCATGTTGATATTTGTTTTCCTAAGCACATGCTCAGGCCTATGAGGCTATTTTTTTGGCAGAAATTCCATGCCCTATGCAACATGTAGGCATGAATTCAGAACAAAGACGATGCCAGGTTTTTGGAATCAGTTTTGCAGGTTTAGGGTATAAACAGGGCTAGATTTTTAGCAAATTTATTTATTTATTTGTTGTGGGGGGGTAGGGGGGAAGGTGGGGTGTTGTCTCTTTGTTAGTAGCAATGAGACTTTTAGAACAGGTGAAATGTTGCCACTTTTGGCAAAGTAATCATTGGCTTTTCTTTTTAGCTCCTTTCAAATTGGAAAATACATTGAGATCTGCAAGCTGGTCTCTGTACCTTTGAAATTTTGAACAAGGTAACCTGGATCAAGTTATCAACCAATATAAAAAATTAAGTATATCTCTAAAGCCTATCACTCTTCTCTAAAAAGTGTTGTTTCCCAGGTCTTCAAAAGCAACACTTTCCAATCTTTAATGGGTAAAGTGTGGTCGATAGTCTCTCAAAATATCAGATGTGATTTGTTGTAGGTTGTCTTTGTCTCATAATAGTATGCATTATATGGAAAGTTGTGAACTAATGAATGTATGTCCAAAGATGTCTAGTATATGCTCTAACTAACTGAAATGCACCCTTGAATTTGGTTTTTCTTGTTTTTAGTTGAGAAACAAATTTTCTTGGCATACTAATTCTAAATTTCTCTATCCTTCAGACACAAGTTGTTGTTTCTATAGAGTTCATATATATCAGCTTCAAACGAAGTGCAAAAGTCATCTGCATAAACTTTTATGGATAATGTTCACCATTTTGCTAGTTTCCTATTACCTATCCGATTAGCAAGGTCACTAAGGTCTTGGCAAGCCTGCTGGACTGGCACACACACATAGGGCAGGGATCTGCTGTCACCTTGGCCCAAGCCTCTACTGTTTAGATCCAACAACCTCCTAATTAGTCAAGAGAGGTGTGCCAAATATAACATCAATTAATACAAAACAAAACCAGTGTCTTATGTGGGGTCAATTGGAGGCGGAGGTGTTATATCCGGAAAACTGTTTAACTGTTTATGATATAACTGTGCAGCAGAAAACTAAACAGTGAACTAATAGATACCAAATTACTGAAATATATTGTTCAATTAGTATGCTATTGGAGTATTGGTTTATGATCTATAGGACAAAACAATTTGCTGTGTTGTAAATCAGACTGTAAAGTCTGCATAAAACACAGGGACAACAATCTGTATAGTCCAAACCAGACACCCTATGAGTGCTACAACACTCTTAGATGTTATGTGTAGGGGTGGGAAGGCTTGAGGACTTGATTTGTGGTTTATGAAGCCTCTCCTCAACTGTGACAGCTGAAAAAGACAATCAAGCAAGTTGGAAATTGTTTTTTCAGAAAGGGCAAATCACCCAAGAATTCCATATCTGAAAACAATATTAAACTACAACTGGAAAATGAAATGAATTTATTCTAAACACTAAATCAGACAAAATCAAACATAGTAGAGTTACTAGAGAGATTTCATATGTAGGCTCATTTGTAGAGTGCTAGAAATCTGTTGTTTTATTGCAATATTTATGTAGGTGCAACAAGCAAAACATGCTCAGATCTGAAAAATATCAGCTAGATACAAGTGCAGAATATATCATATAAAACATTTTTCTGTTAAATTTTAATACCCCGTCTGATTTATTTTTCTCCACAGTTATTTTGTACCCAGAAAATTATTTATGCTCAAATAATTCTGAAATTGTTGGAAAATAAATACAATGGTATTTATAACTTACAATAAAATTGTGCAGCAAAAATTAATAGGAAAATCAACCACATGACAACCAAAATTTTCTGCCCAACAAATCTTCCTTCACTTTTATTAATATGGAAAATTAGGGTCTTGACCTACAGAGAATACATAGAAAATTACAACAACAAATGAACCTAAAAATGGCCCATTGGTTTTGAGCCCAAGGGAAATTCATCTTCTAGAAATTGGCTGCTTTGGAAGATAAATCAGCCCTGGAAAATCTCGGCCCACCTAGTAGTATGTTACTACGTACTACGTTGTGCACTCTGGAAATCTTGGCCCCTTTAGCAAAACTTGGCCTCCAAGTCTCAACCCAACAGCAAGCTTGACCTCCCTTTACTTCATGTGACCAGATGGAAATGCTGCCTTCATCCATAGTCTCAACTTTCTCAGAATTTTTGGCCTCTATTGTACAAGTCCTGACCTCTCTCTCAAGAACCCAACCTCCACTAATTTCCCCTCTAGAAAACCCTTGTTGTAGTCTTTTCTCTTCTCTTCGGTCACTGAGCCTCTCACTCCTTGAGAAAATCGCTTCTTCAATCATGATTCACAATGTGTTGTCACCTTTCCCTTCGGTTATTTTATAATTTCACCAAGCCAAAATTCGTAATCCTAATCTCCTAAGAGATCAATGGCTAGGATTAGATCCTAAGCCTCACTTGAGATCAATGGTTGGGATTATATCTATGTTGCATGAGTTTCTGGAACGTGGGAACGTTGGGAACTTGGGTACAGGTTTCCGAAACGGCTGGAGGTTTCCCCAAAATTTACAGGAAGTGGGTAATCAAGAACGGTAATATTATATAATAAAAAATTAAAAATTAAAAAATTAAAAATATTTTTTTAATTATATAATTATATAATAATAAAAATTAATGTTGATCAAAATACTCAAATATAAATCAATTTAGATATATAAATAATAAATATTTAATATCTCTTATATATAAATATATTCTCTGGGTGTCTCTCTCCCTAAGTTTCTCCCTTATATATATAAAATGTCAAGTTCATTATCAGTTCTCTTACATGTTTCGGTAGTTATTCTTACGAGAAAAAACAACTCTAATGTTTAAGCATTGACTGCCACATACAATATGCACACACAATCTTCTGCGATATATATACATAAACAACAAAAGAAATACTCATCAGTGTGACATCCTAGATATTGTACTTACGTCAAGGTGCCACAAGCTTCCTTAACCCATCAAGAGATTGCTCCAATTTCTCAATTGATGATATTGGTGTTAAAGATGTCTTTGGCCTTTCTTCCTGCGAAGGTTTCAACATAGGCTCATGTTTTGTGGGCAATTCAACATATTTATCTATAGGCTTTGTATTCCCCAACCCTAGGGAATGCGGGAACTCCAAAAAAGCATGTCTTCAAAGCTCCTGGAACTTTCCCAAGCTCCCATTGAAGTTCCCGTTGAAAAGGTAATGTTCCCATACTGTTCCAAAGCTCTTGGGAGCGTGGGAACCATTGGAATGGGTTTCCCACCTCTCGAGAGCGGTTCCCGTGTAACAGAGGATTATATCTAAGTCAATTAAATTATTTATCCTTAGAAATTTGGCTTAATAGTCCATAATAGTTAATTAACTTAATTATTGTACTTTTTGTAAATTAGATCTAGGAAAAAATTTATAATAACACTTATTCCTCCCAAATAAGCACCTAAAGAGGCAACTCTGACAACTTTTGCATGCTCGAAACTAAGCCAATGTAGAATTCTTTGTTCAAGCTAATGACATCAACACTCCCTCCTAGTGAGGAAGGTGTTCTGCACCACTCACAACTTATCTTTGTAAGACACAAACTTGCTCTTCACTAGGGGCTTGGTGAGAATGTCTGTCACCTACTCATCTATGGAGATGTACTGAAGCTTCACAACTCCCCTCTAGACCCTGTCTAAGATGAAGTGATACCTAATCTCTATATGCTTGGACCTGTCATGAAACACTGGATTCTTAGAGAGCTTAATGCAACTATGATTATCACAATGAATCATTTTCGGATCCATCTCAAGACTAAACAACCCTATGAGCATCTTGCGAAGCCAAATGGCTTCACAACTTGGCAAACTTGCATCCATGTACTCTACTTCTGCTAAATCGAGTGCCATTGAACTTTCCATCCTACTAAACCATGAAATAACCACTGATCCCAAACTGAAGCAACACCCTAAGGTTCTTTTCTTGACAAATGCACTCCTAGCCTAGTTTGTGTCTGTATAGTTGACTAACTGTACTCCATCACCTATGACAAACCTGAGCACATATTCCACTGTACCATGAAGATACCTTACTACATGTCTCATTTCCATCTAGTGAACCCTCCTTGGCCCCACCATAAACTAGCTTAGTGTCTTCACAACAAGGTAAATATTTGGCCTAGTGTTGACCAGATATTTCAAAGAACCTATCAGCTACCTGTACAATATGGGTTCCACCAACTCTGACTCAGAAGCATTCAACTTCCTCAAGTTGGTAGTCATGGGTGTTGACATATGCCTGAAATCCTCCATTCTGAACCTCTTCAAGATCTCAACTACATACTTTCCCTATCCAAGGAATACCTCACATGTTGGTTGCCATACCTCCAATCCCAACAAGTAGTCCTTCATCTCAAACTCTATCACAAGATCCCTCTTGTACATATCTATGAACTTCTCTAACCTTGTAAGGAAGAGGTCATCCACATATGGTACCAAGATGAGAGAATCATCTCCAACAAGTGTGTAAAAAAAGTTGGGATCTACCTCACTCTTAGTGAAGCCCATATTTAGTAGATACCAAATTTGTCCTCGAGTACCATGCTTTAGGTGCTTGTTTGAGACCATATAACACCTCCTTCAACTTGCATACATGAGAATCCCTCCCATGCACCTCAAAACCTTGCGGCTGCTCGATGTACACTTCTTCCTCAATGACCCCATTGAGGAAGGTTGTCTCCAAATCCATATGATGTGTCCTCGACCCCATCTCTGAGGCAATAAACATGACAACCCTAATATAAGTGTATATGGTGACTAGAGAAAATGTCTCCTCATAGTCCACTCCTTCCTCTTGGGAAAACCCACTCACCAAGCCATACACTTCTCAATTCTACTGACCACTGATTTCTTCTCTGGCCTCGACATGATGTCCAATGCATCATTCTTCATGATGGAGGCATACTCCACTATGACATCTCTCCAAACTTGTTGTCTCACTGCCTCCTCATAACTGCTAGGTTCAAAATCAATGATGTCACTCATAGCACCATATAACTAGGAAACTGTCTTGGTGGTATGCTCTCCCTGAACATCCCCCTAGGAGCTTCCGCATGCCCCTCAACATCCCTAATGGTCTACTCCAACCATCTCAACCTCTTCTTGACAAAAGAAGGTTCCTCCCGCTCCTAATCTGAAGATTGAGTACCTACTGCTGGTGTTATTGGCCTCTCCTCAACCTTCAAAGCCTCTTGCTCTTGATGATCTGCCACCATTGGAATTGAGTCATGTGACTTCCTCAAGGCCATGTGCTCCTCGAACCTCATGTCTATGCTCACTACAGTCTTTCCCTACGTTGGGATATAACCTTGTATGCCTTGGAAGTCTCACCATACCCTAAAAAGATGCCCTTCAAACTCGAGGCTCCAACTTGGTCCTCTTCTTCGATGGTACATGGATATACATTGATCACTCGAAGATGCACAAATTTCCCACCTATAGTTTCACTTATGTCAACACTTCATCAGGAGTTTTGTCCCCCATGACCTTGTGAGGACTCTTGTTCTGAATGTAGACTACGGTGTTACATGTTGTTGTACACATGAATATATGAAGATCCTGATCATGAATCATGGCTTTGGCAGCCCCCACGATGGCCCTAATTTTCCTCTCAACAACCTCATTTTGCTGTGGGTTGTAGGTAACTTCCAACTCCTTTATGCTTGCCTCTTTGCAAAAGTCCTTGAACTCATTAGAGGTATACTCACCCCTATTGTCCTATCTAAGGACATGTCACATTGACCTTCCTCCTTGTTTGGTTTTCCATGAGAGATTTAAACTCCTAAAACCTATTGAATACCTCATCCTTGGTCATTATGAAGTAGATCCAAGTCCTCCTGGAACAATTATCAATAAATTAACATAATAGTTGTACCTACTCAACGACCCCATTGACATAGGACCACACACGTCTAAATGTACTAGGTCCAACAACAACCCTTTGGACCTAGAATCATTGCTTGGGAAGGCTGTCTTGGCATACTTGTCCAAGCACATCCACTCCATGCTTAACTTAGGAAGACTAGTGAAAATCTTGCGTAATATAAGTAGAGCTTTGTGATGCAAATGTGCCATCCTCTTATGCCACAACTTGCACATGTTTTCACTGTTATGCACTAGTGCCCATATTAGCAAACCCCTCAACATGTATAGGTTCCCTTCTCTTCTTCCAATCACTCGACCTGTGCTTGAATTGGAATCCCTTAACTTGATAAGTACTTTTCCATCATGGAAATGCACTTCATGCCCCTTGCCCTCCATGTCAGAGATTGCTATAAGGTTCTTAGACAACCCATGTACCTAGAAAACCCCTAACACCTTCATAGTCTCCTTTGAATATAGTTGAAATTGGATGCTACCAATCCCCTATACTACACACTTGACATTGTTGCCAAGTTCCACATGTAGCTCTGAGTTTGGATTTGAGATACTAGTGAATAGATCGTGTGATCCCATCATGTGACGAGAAGCACCACTGTGCACAACATTGTATAGTCATTCTGGGTATACGTAATTGTTGAAAGGCTCAAAAGTTTGAGAAGATCAACATGAAACTTTTTGATTCAGTGAAATTCCTTGTGAACCATCCACAATAGTGATTCCTTACATGTTCACCTTTCATAATAGGCCTAATAGCTACTAATATGTGTTGGACTTTGTGCCATTTTGATATATTCACCTTTACATGGTATATAGATTAGCAAAATTTGCATATTTTGTCTCTAATTGTTTGGAATCATGGTTTGAAATTTTAAAAATTATATTTTTCATTAAAAATTTAATTCTTTTATGTATTTTTTCAAATCTGATTCATTGAATCTGGTTCGATTCGGTTTGATCAGGTTCTTCTTCGAATCCCAGTTAGGTAGGTGGTCGTTTCAAAACTCGGTTCTAGTTTTTAAAACTATGATATAAGTCACTTAAATAATTAAATTATTTATCCTTAGAAATTTGGCTTAATAATCCACAATAATTAATTGACTTAATTATTGTTAGAATTAGGAAGGAAATCATAATAACTCTTGCTCCTCACGAGCAAACACCTAAAGAGGCAACTCTAACAACTTTTGCAGGTTAGACTCCAAACCAATGCAGAAGCACTTGTCCGAGTTAATATCAGCAATAATATCTACTTTTGGACTTAGATCTATCAATAAACTTAAATTTCTCCAAGGTTTTTTAACGTGCTCGTAAGATAAAACAATTAAAATCAACAAGCAATACAATCCCAAATTATTGCAGAAAAATAAAAGGGTTTTGTATGTTTAAAATAATAGAATGGTTGTTGGATTAATATCTTGTGCCCAACTCACCTCCCCCTTGTTGGAGTGTGAAATTTTCACCTTAAGTGAATCTTGCTATAGATCAAGTGGGTTTGGTCTTTATGAGAAGTCATCCCTGTTATTGGCTTAATAACCTAAAAAATGTTCAAACCCAACAATGAGTGGCCCTTTGATGTGGAATCTTTAGTGTTCGATTGAGTGTGCGATGAATATGAGCCTCTGTATGATTTGAAGCTCCCCTTCAAAATGGTCTAGTCGCTTGGAGTGATCGTGATCTACCTACAAAACAATAAAGCCAATTGGGGTTTTTGTTAGTTTCTGTAGCATTAGATGTGTTCTAGCCACGAAATTTGGTGAAGAGGCTAGAAATTAGAATACATCAGATCTCCAAAACCCAAAAATCGTTTTTGGAAATTCCACCTAGAAGTATCTCAATTAGATTATTAGTCGATTTTTAAATATTTCCGAAGTCTAAACTTAGGGAATATGGTTAATTAATCAATATTAATTGAGATAAGGTGAGAATAGTCTAGAAACTCACATATATCGACTTAGAGATGACCCTAGCCCTTGACTAAGATTTAATCTTGGCCGTTGGAGGCCCAACAGAGGATTCTAAGAAGTCGATGGTCACTTGGAGGAGATACACCAAAAGTTTGATTTCCTTAGCAGATTGATTTCCAGAGAGTAGCAATAGTTGTCAGAGAGCCAGAGATCGAAGCAGAGACAATGAAGGGTAGAGACAGTGAGGTTGGAGGAAGATTTCAAGATCCAATGAGTGCATTTGCAGAGAGGCAAAAGTACCACAATGAGGCTGATGCAGGGGTTGTGCAAAAACCTCTAGAGGGTAGTTCGATGTAGCTAGATAAAAGCCGAGTTTCAGTTCCAGAGGCTGGGAAAGGGTTCCAAAAGGCCGGAGAGACGGTTTCTCAGTCAGTGGCAGACAAGATAGCTACAGGAGCAACTAATTCAGGTTGAGCGTGGTAGATATTGTTCTAGGGTGACACAGGCCAATGCAGAGGCAGTTTGGACTGCTCACTTGGAGCTGTAGTCAGAGCTCGAATTTGCCTGTGGGGTGAGGACAATTCCTCACTAGAATTTTCTGTAGGATTGCCATATTTGGCATACAGATTGTTGTACTTTGAATTTCTCATTGCTGCATAATAATAAGAAAAACCCTTAGTTGCTGCACCAATTTTCCCAAGTTGGGTTTTTCCGGGGACAATTGTCCAAAAGTAACAGTTTCATTTTTATTGCGTGTGCTAGTATTTTCTCAGTTTCCAGCGCTATTATTTGTGCAATATTTTATTTATGAAGGTTGCAACGTGATTTATTTGACATTTGTCGTAGCAGATAAATTGTTAAAATAATTAAGAATTTGAAAAAAAAATTCTAGTTGCTGCAATAGGATTTCAGTTTTGGAATTTTCATAATTTTCTCCTATTTCGTCCTCTCCATATGACTGAGTAGCCTCTCGGTGGCTCAACCTATTAACTATTGTCTAATTTTAGTATTATACTTATTATTAAATTAAAATCATGATAGCAATGATATCAAGGAAAAATCTACAAATGAAATCCACTCCATACAATGAACATAAAATAATGGACAAAGATTTGCAAAAAATGAGCTTTTTTGTTAAAATGATGGCATTAATCTCATATGAAAACAACAACAAATACATGAGGGGAGGCTAACCTTTTATAGAACAATTTGCAATGACTAGATAACGGCTAGTTTGAACTCCTCAAAATATTATTTTATTAGTCATCCACATGTTAGAGACCCAGTGCTTTTACCATAAAATATTTCATCACAATTTTTAATTACCCTCCAAGGGGTCAACTTGGCTTCAATTTCCCTCGACAAATCCCTTTTCTCATGGCTCGGTATGGTCAACCATGAATAATAGTAAAGAATAGTAGCTCAACATCCCACTAGTTTATCCTTAGAAGAATTTGACTTGGTCCTTGGGGAGAATAATTTACGTTGTAATGGCTACTTTGTTGGTCCATAGTATAACCTTTGGGTCCATGAAGTCTCTAACGACTAGTTAGTTGGTTGACTTCACTAATTGCTAGCTTAACTTGATGTTTTCCTTTTCCTAACTCGACTTGGTTACCTTTTTCTATTTCTCCAATATCTTGATGAATTTGCCAATTCTGCCACCTGAGGTCGCTGTAATGCGACTTGATTTTATTTGGGTCTTGCTTTGTTTAACTAAATTATGCCATGCATTGCCACATCATCACTATCTGCCATGTCATCGTGCTCTATGTTGGATCTCTAATGCCCTTGGGAATTATGAGAAACTGAGACATGGGTTTTGTTCGTCTCTTCTTGTAGACCAGTTTTGAGTCTTGACATGTTGTGTTTTAAATTCTGTCAAGATTGCACCCATTATGCCACCTAGGAACCTATCTGGCCATGTCATCATGCCCAAGTGGATGATTTCTAACACCCTTGAGGATTTGGAAAATTTGCAACATGTTTTTGTTCCTCTCATTAAGTAGACCACTTTTTGACGTAATGCGTGAGAAAATCTACCCAATGCTCCCCTTGTTTTGCCATCTAGAAACCTAGTTTGACTTGTTGACCAAATTTGACTAGGTTATAACATGCCGCTGTCACCTTTGATTGGAAAAATTCAAGTGGTATGGAGTCCCATCAAACTGAACAATTTGAGACCAAGTTGACTTTTTGACCACTGGGGACCACTTTGTATTGGGAATCATGTAGTCTGTACTACTTTGGGAATCATGGAAAATTATTAATATGAGACTGCCATGCCTGGGAGTTGTTTGAGGAATATTGCATCAAACCAAGGTTGCCTACAAACTCTATAGATCATAACCATGTGGTAAAAACATAGGTGCACCTTGACTAGTGCCTTAATGATTTATTGGGCATGGGGTCTGTTGTCTCACAAAATGTCTAGGCACCTCGACAATTGCTCAAATCGGGGGCTATCACCCTGATTCCCAATCTCTCTGTTTAAGTTGTCTCCCTACAACAGGGTAAGGGGGGTAGACCCCACGAAAATGGAATGAAGGAGAACTAGTTGGAAACCGGCCAATTCGGGAGACACAGTGAAGCGACCAAGTACTTGATTTAGATTTAGCAAGATTTATAGGATTTGATTAGATTTTAAGCAATTGATGCTAGTGCCTTATGGAGTCAACTAACTTGCTAGGAAATTTAGGACCAAGTAATTGATTTGCAACTGCTGCTTGAATGAATGACTATCTTATATGAAGTGCATATCCTAAAGCTAATATGAGATGCAAGAATCTTGGTTAATTTTAGTTAAATGCCTATCTAAGTTTTAACCCTTCTATCCTTTCTATATTGAGCCTGATTTCGTAGTAATTGGCAGAAAGAAGATGAGGTGAAGCACACTAAAGTGTGATTAACGATACTTCTCTTGAAAATCTAACATAACCGGTGCCTCTGGCACAACAGAGAGATTTGGATTTGACGACTGCAAGGTCACCGTTTTAAATACTATTAAAAGCATGTTTCTCAAGCGACGATGGATGTTTACCTATCTCTCTATCGACCAAGCTTATGCTCGGAAGTAAATTTTATTTATGCACAAATAACTTATATGCAAATGCACCAAATGATGATAAGAAGTTAGACTCGAGGATTAGAAACACTTGTGTCACAAAAGCCCTCAATCACCAAAATAAAATGTTCACTTTACTGGATGAAGACTTAAAAAATAAACCCTTGAAGATATTACAATTAAACCACAAGCTTATTTCAAGTCTTTCTGATACAATTATAGCTCAAAGAGGACAAATTACAAATTAATATCAAATGCTCAAAAAATACTCAGTTTATGAAACAAAAGATATGCATTTTATCACAATTCCATGACAAAGTACTTAATTTTTGGAAATTAGTTTTTAGGACAGCAGTAAGAAAAACTTTATGCCAAAAATTTACTGAAATTTTTCCAAACTTGCTCACATGAATTATAAAAAAATTTCAGCCTGTTATAGTGTGATTTCCAGAATTATATCAAATCTGATATACTTATTACAACCAGCAATTAAAACATGAAATAAGCCTAATGATGAATGCGCAACTCAAGAAATTAATTCCTTAATGTATTAGACAACTTAGGAACTGATTTTAGGCTAACCCACATTAAATTTTTCCACTGTTATATTTCAGACTTCAGAAACATAATTATTTAGAGATAACAGTTACCCAAAATGTAGATCTGGGCCAAATTTTTGATACACATCAAACATAAATGACTTATTAATGTATGTAGCAATTTTTTTAGTTAATTTCAAACCACATAGATGTGTTTTTCATCACTATTAGAAAGGTATATAACTATTGTAGAAAACAGTGAAGAAAAAGATGGTTTAGAGATCAAACCCTTAGGCCTTAGGCCTTGAAGATCACTTGCTCAATACCCAATATGTACAAAAATAACGAAAATCCCAAAACCTAAGTGTTAAAATTCAAAATTATGTTACAAAATTTCGGATCTACACAAGTATATAACAGATCTATACAAATAATTTACAGATCTATACAAATAATTTATAGATCTATGAGATCTGAGGAGTATGAGTCCAACTCCGCTCCCAGATCTGATAATCCAAGGCTTTTAAGAGTTAGATTTAAAGATTTACGTGGCTGATTTCCCAGATCTATTCTGGCAAACAATCTTTGAGTTTAGATCTTGTCCTACAGGGTCTAGAATTAGCTCAGATATGAAGATTTTCTTGGTTGATTTCTTAGATCTATTCTTGCAAACAATCTTTGAGCACAGATCTTGCCCTCCATGGTCTAGATCTAGCTCAGATCTGAAGATTTTCTTGGCTGATTTCTCAGATCTATTCCTGCATAAGTGAAAAGAGAAAAACCCAATACCCAATATGTACAAAAATAGAGAAAATCCCAAAACCCAAGTGTTAAAATTCAAAATTATGTTACAAAATTTCAAATCTACACAAGTAAATAACAAATCTATACAAATAATTTACAGATCTATACAAATAATTTATAGATCTATCAGATTTGAAGAGTATGAGTCCAACTCCGCTCCCAAATATGATAATCTAAGGCTCTTAATAGCCAGATCTATCAAAATTTTTACAAAATATTTAAAATATTTTGAAATTTTAGAGAGGTACAAGCCCAAAAACACCCTGTAGAAAAAAAGATTATCGTTAGATAAATCCTGAGGCTTATATGAAGTAGACTCTTCAGAAAATGTGTTGAGAATTGGTTGGTCCAACCGAAGACTCTCCCCAAACGCTCAATGAGAACTTGAGAGATCTTCTGCAAACACTAGATCAACCATCAAATCAAGTAGAGAAATAGAACAACAATAAAATTTTGAAGAAATAGAGATACCTATTACTTCAATCAAAATTAAAAATGTTATCCTAGATCCAACAAATTGAATAAGATACTTCTATTCAGATTATTCTAAGAGAGCTATTGATTGATAGTTTTCACATAATATTAAGCAGAAATTAAAACAATGTTACCATAAATTCATGAAGATGAACACTACAACACGTTGAAACCCCAAAGACTTTTTGCATTAATTCAAAAAAGTATATAAGAGAGCTTGAGAGCTTAGTATACGATCCAGAGATCGGATGGACTGACTGGCAAATGACCTCTTATTTAAATATAAATCTTCCAACGACTAGTTCAAATCATCCTCGTCAAAACAATCTCCACTGTTGATGAGGATCAAAATTCCTTTTAATCTCATCTGTTGAAATTTTAAATTCTTGAGGAAATTCGATTTTTTCAATTAAATGTATTTTAATTAATTAGTTTCCTCAAAATTTTGACTTTGACTTAACCCCAGGGACCAAAGGCTTAAAACTTAGCAAAATAATTAATTTACCTTAGTCCCGGGACCTCTTAAAATTTCATTTTTAAAGACCCATGAATTTTGCCTTTAGAGAATTTAAATTTACCTAGGACTTAGAATTAATTAAATTTCTAGTTTAGGATTTTAATTATTTTTGGCCAGAAAATTTAATTAATTAGCTTGAGGGGATAAATTATTTTCTTACGCTCATGATACTTTACATCATGATTTTCACATTTTTTACATGTCAAGGGGGGAAACCCATTTGCAAAAGACCCTCACAAACTACTCAGTTTTGCGACACAAATATAATCTAGTAGATTAGGCAATTTGTAATAAAATAACCTAACCAAATAGTTAAGATTATTCTCAAATCATTTTTACATAGACTCGATCTAGAACACTAAGACCCCCCTAGTAAGATCCAGTGACAAAATCCACTCTTACTTTGGGGTAAAGCTGAAGGAAAACTCTGCTGACCATCCGAGAATGGATCGGTGAGACAAAAAACCTCTTGGAATGTAGATCGTCACCAGAAAAGTAGGTTTACCTAGGTGATTACATACATGACATGGATCTGCTAAGATTATTTACATTATACACATGCAAACTGGGTTTACATTATAAGATGATGATCAAACTGATGATGATAGCTGGACGGTACGAACACATTGATCAGGCACTATCCCTTTTGCGAAAAAAGGGGTGTACTACTATGGGTCAGCCAAGCAAGAAAAATGAAGCTGAAAATCAACCTATTCTCTAAAATATTGATACTAAAACCTTCAGCAATACATCTGCACATGTAGACAAATGCATATGTAATTATAACTGAAACATATCATGAGGTACTTGTAGTGTATACTACCATAATTTGAGAAATCTACAGCCAGGAAAATACCTCAATTAACAAGTTTTACTGAAGATAAAATAATATTACCATGAAAATCAAATGAAACCACACTTCGTGAAGAAGTTCTTGATTATTTTTCACAAAATAGGGCGAGCTCCAACCTCAAGTGCGCAATCACAAACTGTTTTGCTCAGAAATACAAATAAAAAATCTCATCGACAACGACAGGGCAAGCTGAATAAATAAGCTCAAATTCAGCCCCTCCAACAGTTAATGTTTAATGGCTATATTCATGGAAAATGGGGCCCAATATTTTCCAGAAGCTGGGCCCACTAGAAAGTGTGTCCTCTAAAGGAAAAAACATTACATTAAACTCAAAACCTTCAGCAATACATCTGCAAATGTAGACAAATGCATATGTAATTATAACTGAAACATATCATGAGGTACTTGTAGTGTATACTACCATAATTTGAGAAATCTACAGCCAGGAAAATACCTCAATTAACAAGTTTTACTGAAGATAAAATAATATTACCATGAAAATCAGATGAAACCACACTTGGTGAAGAAGTTCTTGATTATTTTGCACAAAATAGGCCGAGCTCCAACCTCAAGTGCGCACTCACAAACTGTTTTGCTCAGAAATACAAATAAAAAATCTCATTGACGACGACAGGGCAAGCTGAATAAATAAGCTCAAATTCAGCCCCCCCGACAGTTAATGTTTAATGGCTATATTCGTGGAAAATGGGGCCCAATATTTTCCAGAAGCTGGGCCCACTAGAAAGTGTGTCCTCTAAAGCAAAAAACATTACATTAAAGTCATTTTAGTGGGTCCCAATGAGATGAGCGCCCACTCCTTGGTTGGCTGATATAATTTTACTGGACTCATTTCTTGTGGGACCCATCTTTTCTTACTGATAATAAAATGTACTCAGTGAATGTGCTTGGTGAGGCTTAGGAGGAGAGTGCACCTCACCCTTAAATAAAAACTTTGCGTTACAAATCTTGTGGGTCCTAGGATTTCTGCACTCTCCTTCGCTGAAATTTATTTTATAATGTGCATCATGTAAGGTCTATGAGGGGCGACCCATTCTTTTACCCAGTAAAACAATCACTTATATGAAGAAATGTTTGTATGGGCTCAATGCTGAGCACGTGCTAACACTGCCCTTTAAAATAGTCGATGCATGAGAGTTAGCCCATTAAAGTGGGAAAAGCCATTTTCCATCCATAGATGTCACAATACCAGTGCAAATCAACAACTTGTGGTTGAATTAAAGGGAGAAAGAGTGTGCTCCTCTTAAGGAGGTACCAAAATTGCAGCAAACTTCCTTAAATTTATCAAAAACCAAAGAAAAACCTGCAAGTAGGACTGCACTGGTGAAGATAAGGGTGAAAAGTTAAAACCCTAAAAAACAGATTGCTGTCCAAAAAAGGGTGCTAAAACCCCTAATTTCAAATCTGTACCACCCTTGAAACAAAGATGAAACCTGGATTTCAGAACTAAAAAATTAAGGAATTCTGGGTAGAGGAAGAAAACCCCTAATTTCAAATCTGTACCACCCTTGAAACAAAGATGAAACCTGGATTTCAGATCTAAAAAATCAAGGAATGCTGGATAGAGTGAATTCTCCAAAAAACCCTAATCAAATATACAAGCTGAAAGCAGCAGTGCCACAAAAGACTTCAAGATAGAACTACACAAAATAAAGTGAACTTGTGTAGGTGACCTTAGGCAAAAGAATAATTAAACAAAGTTGAATGTGAGGATAGTACAAAGGAAGGATGTGTGTTTATACCACTTCAACTATGGTTAAAGTGCTAACCCCACGGAGGAAGCTAGGATGACCTTACTTAAATTACAATAAAATATGATAGCCTAATGATGGTGTAGCTACCCATCACTAGGGTTAAGCCTCAACTACCCACAAAATTGGCTGGTACGTGGCCATATGTGAATATTAGCTACAACATCTTAATTTATGACCCATTGGCACTATTAGGGTTCATGTCTAATTTGAAATTGCTGTAATAGATTGTATCATCCTCTTTTTTTGGCTGTTGAATGCGTTTTATGCTCCTCACTCCTGGAAATGGTTTGCTTTGAATTTATGGTCTGATATCATACTGGGATTCTGTCAAAATTTCTTGCTAAAAGAATTGCTCAACAATGATTGAGTTGTTTGTTTTGGGTTCCTTAACTAAATGACGTTGCAATTTAATTTATGAAATGTTATAATAGATTCCTTAATTCATTGGAAATAATTTATGTTGATATCTCAAGATATTTTTCTGTCCAAATTGGCCACGCTTAGGTGTTATTTGCATGTGCAGTGGTAGTTCAGTTTCCCAAAGGTTATGAAATCCTTCATTTTAGTGGTTGTCACAGCTACAGCCTATACCGTCGTTAATCATCTTTTCATTTTGGTTTGTTGTCGATGGCCCCATGTCAATCTACTCTTTTTAAATGTTCAAGGGGGTTTCAAAATTCATGTGAGTACTGGGTTAATATGGCCTTTCCTTCTTGATCTATTCTAAATTTCAAACCCTTTCATAATAAAATACTACTACCTTTAGTAAAGGGAATTTTTTTTTTTTGCAGCACTTATAATACCACCTTTTCCAAGGATGTTTGGATGGATGATAACTCAATTGCTAGCTATAATAGTAGCTGGTAACCTAGCAAGACTTAGTCTGACTAAGCCAGATTAGAACCAGAGACCTCATGGTGAACTCTGCCTTGATATATGTGTTTGAACTATTGAGTTATCCACTGGGCTTTAAAAATTGAAGGACATGGGGTGGGCTTTGATCCAAATATACATGTAAAAGTTACGTAAAGTTATAATATAATTTCTTTGGTGCAGCCATACATTTGACCACTACCTTGAGGTGATTTTATGGCTCTAGGAAAACCCTCAAAAGTCATGTAATCATATAATATAATTTCTTTGGTGCAGCCATACATTTGACTACTACCTCGAGGTGATTTTATGGCTCTACGAAAACCCTCATAGAATTGATCCTTGCCCATTGGTAATAAAATTTCTTCTCACCAAGGTGATCCAATCCCGCTGGGCCTTACAATACTAATGTTATACACATTATTTATATCAATAATAATTTTATGCATATTACTAGGAAACCCTTGTTAATCTTTTAGTAGGTTTTAGTAGTAGGTATCAGTTGTGTCACATTTTTTAAGGAGTATCAAAGATCTCCTCCTTAATGCACGTGGGTTTTCCATCTTTAATATGGCTTTTATATTTTTTAGTATGTATTATTGCTGCTCCCAACCTGCCTAGTACTCACATTCCAGAAACTTGTGCAACATAGGTCTGAACCAGGATCTTTTTCTGCTGGCGAAACATCCTTGCATCTACATAAATTTTAAATATTGTTTGAACATAATCTTAGAACGAATTACAAATATCTTAGAACGAATGCTATCTAGTCTAGTTCTGATGTTAAGGATGTTTATGGAATTTGAAAAATATCTTGCAGTGTTATTTCAAAGGTGAGGTCTGCATTTGGTTTTTGTAATATCTCTAAAATTATCGACTGCTGGCTTCGTAGCTTAATTGTTCAGTATGCTTAACTAGGCTAATTTTTCTTTAGAAACTGCCAAAGAATAACCATGAGATTTCAAGTTTCAGAAACCAAAAATAATTGACCTGTTGTTATAATGCTATGTATTTAATCAAGCCATGCTTTCTTGTGCCAAAACTTGTGTTCAATATTTATGTTACTTAACACTTTCTTCAAAGTGTTAAAGGGGATAGCACATTCAGTTCAAATTATTTTTCCATTTATTTTACTTTTTCAAGGACAGTTATGATTCTCTAGTATTTTTCTTAATGTACATTATAGGAAGTGCAAACTGTAGATCTTTATACTCAGTCATCAGAGAATTGTGTCCTAATTATTTCTCCTTTCTTTCGCAGCTTGAATCCTTAACATTTTTCGTGGTTCTCATTCTTTCATTAGTTATGGGCATTGTCCTCAACTTCACCATGTTTTTATGTACAATTGTAAATTCCGCTTTAACTACTACAATTGTTGGAGTGCTGAAGGGAGTTGGCTCAACAGTAAGTGACTATCGTGAGAAACTAATTTTGCTTCTAAATTCCAAGATTGTAGCCTGTATTAATTGCAATAACATTTTTATTTTATTCTTATTATAATTGTTACATGCACACAATAAATCCTTTAGTCTGCCATTTATGCATGGGATTTCCTTGAAGGCGCAATTACAAAAAGAGAAGTATGCAGGAGAATCTAGTACCTGAATGGCTGGATCAATGTAATATAATCAGTGCACATAATATTCTTGGAAATTTCATTTAATAAGTTGATGTTTTCCATGTGCAGACACTGGGATTTGTTTTGTTGGGTGGTGTGGAGGTGCACGCTTTGAATGTAACTGGGCTAGTGATTAATACAATTGGAGGCATCTGGTATTCAATGGCAAAATATTGGCAAAAGAAAAACAAGCCATTGTTGGTGAGATGGAAAACTCCACCAAAAGAGACAGATGCTAAAAATTAAATTGGGAACTTGATTGGAGAACAGATCAGAAACCAAAGCGAAGAAATGCTGCGTGAAGATGGGACTCTCAAAGTTTGATTCTAGTTCTTGGCAGCCTTTGACCTTAATTTCATTATTTATTGAACCGTCTATAAATTGATCCTCAAATATGCTCATATATGGTCCATGATATTGCTTTAAATGTTGCGATGTCATCCAAAGCTCTTCCAATCCATCCCAATCCAGAAAAGCATCAGCATATCACAATCAAGTACTTAGTGATGTAAGTTCCTACAAGTTTAATTTTGCTAGATATTGTTTTGAATATATATAGGGTCAGTGTTGAAGTTCCCAAAGGTACATCGATTTAAAATGCAATACCTGTATGAAATATATAAAATGTAACGAGGGTAATGTATTTTTAGCTTTCTTGAAAGCACTTTTGGTTTCTTCTCTAGAGGTTTGCACGCTCTTGGGAAAGTGCTAAAATATAATGGGCTACCAAAACCGGCCTAAATAAATTCCCTTGAGTAATAAAATGGGACTTGTTGACAATACACCCATTCAACAAGTAACCATCCCTTGCTTTGGGGATTAAGGCCACCATTCCCTTGTTGAGAAATCGTGGATGGAAATTAGGTTTTGATTCCTATTTTCTTGATAATTACTTGTGATTATGTGTTGGCCTTTAATTATTTATTATTTCTTTTTTCATCAAACAATTACGAATTCAAAAATGTATGAAGCTCACAAGAGCAAAAGACACAAGATATAGGCTCTCAGCCAGGGCAAAATCCCTCTCCTAGGGGAAAAACCAGTCAAACTCTTACTCTATAAAGACTCCAAAACAAGACCAATAACTTCCACCAAGCACTTAGTCAGCCCCCAAAAGAGTCAAAGTCTATCCAAGTTAATGAAAGTGAAAGTGTCTTTCTTCTGCAACTTTCAAGGTCTCGGTCTATGACTTCAGTCTTGCAACCCTCGGCCTGCAATTTCAGTTTGTAGCACCAACAGAAACCCTAGAAAATCTTGCGTGTGTGAGCCAAATTAGGTCAAAAACAATCTCTCTCCTTCGCCTGGGTATTCTTCCTTCCTTCTTGCCTTCACTTGTCTTTTTTTCTTCTAATTTTGGTGTAGATCGAACTTGCTGCTTAATGTAACCAAATATGTCAAAGTCTCTTTCTATTTATACCTTCTTCAATGGACGAATGGGTCTCTTCTAGGCCAATTTCACTGGTAGGGCCGACTTGGTCTTGGGAGTCCAAAATATACTTTAAAATCAAATTCAATATTTATTTCTTGATACAATATGCCCATAAGGGTCTTATACATATGACAAGGACTTTACTGACTCAATAAACCCTAGGAGTATGAAGAACATGCTTGACCTAATAGACATGCAGCCCATGCTTCAAAATAATTATCTTTTTTCTCTTTTTCACTTTTACAATAAATATATAATGATATACATACAATAACAATTATGAAAACTGAGCATAGTTACATTTCTCAACACTCCCTCTTAACTAAGAAGGTATTCAAAATTGTACAAATGGTACAAGGATGACCTCAAGTTGAAATGTTCTAAAAAGACTATCACAATCAACATATACAATGCTAGAGATCAAAATTCCCCTAATGATGACACAAACTCTTTATAAATGTGGGCTCCCTTACAAGGAATAATGGCCCATTTACAATGATATATAATATTTGACAAATGACACTGAATCTTAGACAAACTTTTTACAAGACAATAGAGATAGATGTGTATACTGTTGAATTGCTTCTGCTCTTGGTCACTTGCTTGCTTGTCCTTTCACTCCTTTATCTCTTTTTCATTTCACAATTTTGTTGCTTGTGGCTAGCATCCTTATTTGCTATCACTGTTCTTGCATCAGTGTTTGAGCTACGTTGAAACTCTACCTGCTTTAGGTGAACTACTGTTGCTTCAGACCTTCACTGCTCTAGTGCATACTGTATGAAGACGTTACTGAATGATACTACTGTTGCTTGCCATGACTTGCAGTTCCTTTTAACCTTGCCGCCACAAATTGCTCAAGTCTTCCACCTCCAAAAGTCAAATGTAACCATACCAATCCCAAAAGCGTATCCAGGAGAACCCTTGACTTGACCAAGTATGATTTGATCCAATAGACCTATACCTGCAATATATATATTTAACGAAATCTAATCCTACCCAAGAGAAAATATTAAATTGACAATCTTGAATAGTTCATTAAAATAAATACACAAAATTAAAAAACTGACCTGAAATATTCACTCTTCCACCTATAATAAAAGACATACAGTGAGTTTAAAAAAAACAACAAACAAAATACACGACTTACCTTGACTGGGACATTTTCTCAATAAAAATCTTCAGATTTGATCTCCTTTACCTTCACCACAGATCTGAAGTAGAATACTTGCCACAGGTCTTATGACAGGGCTGAAAGGTACATCAAAGCTTGATTTTTTATGTGTGTGCCAATACTCTATATAAATACTTCCATAGAACCTTCACTTTTCTTTAATAGGCAGACCTGCACTAAATCAAATCACCAAATCCAAACAACACAGAATGATCTTCGCTTTCTTCTAATTGTTACCACACAAATCTGCAATTAAGACTACGAATCCTTAATAAGAGTGTGCCTAAATAAACGCTCGCTGGTCCTGCATAGACTTGAATAATGACGAAGCATCTTGTCCAAAATATTATCAAACGAAAATTCTAACCAAAACCTAGCCCTCTGATTTCTGCGTTGACTTCCACAGGCTGGACGAAACAATTCAGAGAGTATATCGTTCAAAGATAACCCTTGGCTTGCAATACTTGTGAGGGATATTAGGTCTATATTTATAGGCATAATTTTAACTTCAGACTAACTCCAATAAGTTGAACGTTGGAGGTTAGGAGGGCTTTCTGTGGTAGATGTTTGTTAGGAATTAAGGAGCTATAATATTAAAAAAATTAAATTTATTTGTTGCAATTATGCTAAAGGAGGACGAGGACGTGAGTTAGATAGGGAGAGATATTGGTCTTTAAGACACGAGAGATACTTCTTATTTAATATGTTCCATAAAATGATGTTTATTTATTTATATTAATATCTGTGTTAAGGATTTTGCCCTAGAAATATTTTTAATTTCACTAGAATTTGAAGCCAATGATTGGCTTAGTGCATATGGTCTTACCCGAGAGTAAAGTCAATGATTGGTTTATTATTTTTGGATTTTCATTTTATTCAACTTATATTAGGTGAGATTACAGTGAGAATCCCTGTCATATATTAAAAATCGTTGGGGAATAAGGTGATGTCTCCGTGGGGGCCCCGAATTCAAACACAGGTAATTCTCAAACTGTGAAGAACTAGGAGGTGTACCATATATCAACGGAAACAAATCAATGAGTAGAATTCATCAAGAAGATATTTTACACAAAATAATATGAGTTGTCAAGTCAAAATGCCCATGCAAGATCGGGGTAGCCCCTGGCGTTGCTTGGGTTGACATCAATGACAACCACTGATCAACAAGGGCCTGGATTAGATGTGGTTTTGATACCAATGTAATGACCAAAATTTGTATATGCAGTGGAAATATTTTAAATACTTCATAGACAAAGACATCCATTGTAGGATAGTAATTGTAAATTATATATTTTATAAAAGAATTGATGTAGGATGATTACAAATGAGAATGAGGGTTTTGTATATATAGCCAGGTAAGTACCTTTTCACTAACATGCGTGTTTTCATTATTAACTAACTAACCATTAGTTAATTTACTTATTATCTATTATTATATTTATATTATTATGGTTATTATTTATTATCTATATTTACACAATTTATGTTCATAACAGTGCATAACTAGAATACCTTTTATGTCTTTTAATTGTTGTAAAGGTTCCCTTTGTCAAAATCGCATGTCCCTCTGGCTCTTGTAGAGTTGTCCTAAACCAAGTAGGTCTCTTATGAGTTTTTGGAATAACAACATGTTGCACATGTTCACTAGGTCTTTCAACATGTTCTAGAATTTGTGTAGGATCTTGAACATTGTCATCCCTTGAGATTTCTTCAAAAATGGTTACCTCTTCTCATTAGAATCAATCGAAATATCTTTGAATCTTTGGTAAGCTACATTTTCATCAAAGATGAAAACCCTATTTACTTTAATACAACGATCCTCTTTAATGTAGATTTTGTATGCCTTTGATGAAGCACTATAACCAACAAATATGCCTTTTGTATTAGTAGGATCCAATTTCTTCCTCTTATCCTTAGGAATGTGCATGTAAATTGGACACCAAATACTCGAAGATGATCCACACTCGGCTTATTTCCTGTAAATGCTTCTTGTGGAATCATATTATAGAGAATCTTCTGAGGACTTCGATTATGCAAATAGATAGTTACGAATTTTTGCCCCCATAAAAAGTGAGGGAGGTCTTGATCATGAAGCATGGCTCTAAAATATTCTTCAATTATTTTGTTCTTCTTTTCAGCCACACCATTCTATTCAAGATTATAAGGAACAATTAGCTCCCTCTTGATCCCTACTTCCTTGCAAAATGATATAAGCTCCTTGGAGGTATATTCTCCACCATTATCCGACATAAGTATTTTTATCTTCTTTTCTGTTAAATATTATACTTCATTATTGAATTCTTCAAATTTCTCAAATACCTCATCTTTATTCTTGAGGTATAACCACGTTTTACTAGAGTAATCATCAATAAAGGTCACATTGTATTGATGTCCTCCAAGAGATTTTACTGCCATAGGTCCACACACATTAGAGTGTATGAGATTTAAGATTTCCTTTGATCTAGTATCACTTCTTGTAAAGGGTTTCTTCACATTATTTCCTAGAGCACATCCCGTACATATTTATTCATGTTATTTCTTCAATTTCGGGATGCCAGTGGCCATTTGATTTAAAGATGGAAAAACTTTGAAGTGAAGGTGTCCATATCTTCTATGCTATAATTCATAAGGGCTCACATCTAATTGTACTGGGGTTTGAGGGATATGTGTAAGAAGTCTATAAAACATCCCCTCACGAATCCCAATTATCTTAGCATGATCAATACTAGAGCCCTTTCCCCATACCAAAATTTTTCCATCAACAAAAGCAATCCTATCACCTTTATCTTCCAGACAAGAACTATAAAGTAATTTTTTCTTCAAACCTGGAACATATTATATGTTATTGAGATGAATTCTTCCACTGCTATCTAGCTCCAACGAAGTAGACCCAATTCGGTTCACTGGATAGCTCTTTTAGTCTCCAAGTTCGACTGAATGAGAAGAGGTTCATTTTGACAAAGTCTAGAGTTGATTGCATTTTCTATATGGAAGCTTCATTGTCAATAACCCATGCATTATCACCATTGAAAGTGCTTGAGAGAGAAAAGAAGAAACTTCCATCCATCACTTCTTTTGAAAGCTTGGAGATGTATTTCAATATGTATCCTTTGAGAGTCACAAGGAGGCTTCCAAGAGTCTTGAAACATTTCTTCATGAATATTTCCATTAATAAGAAAGAGTAGGTGAAATCTTCTGGATCTTCAACAAAATTACCAACTAAGATGTGATCTTTAATCTCCTTGCCCTTAGCTTTGATACCATGTTGGAAAATCAAAAAGTTCTTTTAAATTATAGTTGACTTTTCTTACTTGATAATTACTTGTGATATTAGTTGGCATTTTATTAATTTTTATTTCTTGTTCATCAAGAAATTACCAAAACAATGAAGATCCCAAAGTACACAAGATATAAGCTCTATGCCAAGGAAAAACCCCTCCAAGGGGGAAAACTAGAAAGAATACTTATCTTCTTATAAAATAAATTCAAAATGAGACTTTCAAAAGCCAAAATTCCTCTCAAGCACTAAGTTAGCCCCTCAACAATCTCATCCAAACAAGGGAAAATCTTCCAAAGTCAATAAAGGTCAAACTTCTCACAAACTGCTCCATTTAAGGTCTCGGTCCTGCAACTTTAGATCTGCAACTTGGTTTGCAACTTTCAACCCTGCAATTAGCCCAAAAAACCCTACTTCCTTGTGTTGTTTTGTGACAATCCTGGTATCTAGGATAGAATCTTAAATCACTGATGCTACCAAACCAAGAATCACAACGAAGGTACTTTTCGTGGAATATAAACAACAGTAAATCTACTAGTGCACAAAATATAACCCAACTTCATTATATTAATCCAACTGAATAATGCAATAGTCTAGGGCTCCCGTAGTAGGGATAATGGCCCTCAAATATCCACTAGTACAAGAAACGAGAACTAGGGTATGGTGTTTGTCATAATGACCACCAATATACCCAATACAAGATACTATGATCATCTAACTGATGTAAAGATCCTCACAACTACCTTGGTCATACCTTATACACATCTACTCGGTCCTTCAGCTCCCCATCTGCAACATCTGCCTCTATCAATGCTCCATGTCTATCTGGCCACTGAATTTAGGATCAACAATTTTCTCTCCCATTGATCATTTGTCCATCAACACATCGAAACATCGAGACTCCTGTTGATTTGTTCACAACTTCGTTTATGAACAACTCACAATTGCCCACTGCTACTCAGCTACTTAGGGACTTCTTCCCACTATAGCCTTCTTGTGTTGCTCTAATGAAGACTAATATAGGGTAGGAGGGCTACCACCTATCATCATCGAATATCGCTTCTCCAATGATGAACACAAACTGCAACGAACTTCTCCTCTGGCTGATCAGACCTATGAGCTCCAACAAACTACCTCTCCTAGGCCTACACTTGGTCCACTCTCACACCGCACTCCAACAAACCATGAACGCCTAATACTTATTATAGCATCTGCACACTGGTTAGGCCATCCAACTAGGATCATCCTTCCTCTTGGCTACCAACATACTTCTACAATCTTTCCTCTCCTAGGACACTCATCCATCTAGGATTCAACTATCACTTAAGAAGACATCTACAACATATTGTTGCAACCTTCTTGCCTCGATTTTTGTGCATCTATAAGACTGGTTAGGGCACACAACAACCCTAAACCACTGCTCCAAAACTACTCTTCCCTTTTCCAAACTCCTTCTTTTGTTGTCATTATCTTGGCTTCCAAAACACCTTGGGCATCTCCACAAGGCTTCTTGTACAGGACAAACTACTCTATTAGCTAGGGCTACCTCTAGGCACAAGAAAGCTATAGTTTGAAGTGTCTCCACCCTTTGTACACCTTCATTGCTCTTGGAGATGAATGCGGCCTCTTGAGAGACTCCTCCATAAGGCCTCATGACTCCCAAAACTTCTCCAATCCCTTGCTATTTTCTACAACAGTGTACGACCACTTGTAACAGAGGCTCCTCACACCTTAATTCACAAAAAAACACTCTCAAATTTACCTTGGATCAACGGATAGGTTTTGCACTTGAGTCTACTCCAAAACATGTTAAGATACTTCCTCAAATCCCCTTGACGGATGCCTTAGACCTGCGACATTGCTGCTAAAAAATTACGCACCCTAAATAGACCTAAAATTCGTGCTACTTGCCACTTCTCCTTGCCTTTGACTCAATATCCAAATCATAGAGGTATTCCTTTGATATTTGATGCTCCTTAATGTGCTAAAGTGACCTCACTCACCTCATATTTATATCCTATCATGAGGGCTTCAACAAAACGTCTAAGAAGGCTTGTCTAGTTTTCATAAGGCCTCCAACCATTAGGATGACCTTAACCAAGCTCACACTTTGACCTCAAAAATGATTTTATCCTCATATACAACTCAAATTTCGATGATTTTTGATACGTCCAGTTCGCCTTGCCATCCTCTATCATCTCCATCCACCACATGTCAAGTTCTCTTCATAGTTTTGGCCCCAACATTGATGGGTACAAAACCCCAAGCTTGGGTTTCAAGCCCACAAAAGAATTTTGTGTGCCAACTCCTCCACAACCTTGCAGCCTAGGGTTTAGATTACCTCTCAAGCTACAAATCTCAACACTCCCTCTTAGCGAGGGAGGTACTTCCAATAATAGGAAAGCTCCATTAATATCACTGGCGAAACTAGCCCATTTGGTGTCCATCACTGCAACATACTCTGTAGAATGAACCTTGCAATCTCAATAGTGTATCTTCCTCATCACATCTGAACCTGAAGATCCCAAACCTCCATAGGGATACTCCCTTCGAGGCTAGACTCCCTCTGAGCCTACATCATCTCCATTGGCTCAGTCCAACGTGCACTCATCTTCTTGGATCAAATACCACTCGTGCAAATCGCTCCAATCACGGATATGCAACATCACGATCTAATGAATGCTCTACCCTGCCAATCTGTAGTCCATCACATGAAACAATCTCGATCATTTTGATCTCATCCATGCCAAAGCAATCCTTGAGTTTTCCCAACCATCCATGACAAGTCATAGGAAGTCTAGGATTAATCACTTGTACTGAAACAAATTGTTGTTCACCAAACTCACCACCAATCCACCAGAACTACCAACCAATCTCACTGCCAAGCCAATGAAGACCAGATATTCATGTCTTTAGATGAACCCTCTACTCCATGATCTAGAGAATCCCAATTCCCTTTGAGTTTCTTTGTTGTGCACACTCTGATAATGTCCCTTCAAAGTAGCTTAGGCACATTCTGATACCATGTTGTTTTTCCACGATCCTGGTGTCTAGAATAGAATCTTAAATAACCGACGTTACCAAATCAAGAATCACAATGAAGATACTTTTCACAACAGAATATAAACAACAGTATATCTACTAGTGAAAAAAAAATACACAACTTTTTACTCAAATTATGTACAATAACCAAACTTAATTATATTAATCCAACTGAATAATAAAACAGTCTAGGGCTCCCGTACTAGGGATAATGACCCTCAAATATCCACTAGTACAAGAAACAAGAACTAGGGCTTGGTGTCTATCATAATGACCACCAATCTACCCAAGACAAGATACTTTGATCATCTAGCTGATGTAGAGCTCTTCACAACTTCCTTGGTCATACCTTGTACACCTATGCCCGCTCCTTCGACTCCCCATCTTCAACAACTTCCTCAACCAATTCTCCAAGTCTATCTGGCCACTGAATCTTGGTTCAACAATCTACTCGTCCATCAACACATTAACACATCGAGACTCCTGTTGTGTTGTTCACAACTTCGTTTGTGAAAAACTCACAATTGCCCATTGTTGCTCCTTCACTACTTAGGGAATTCTTCCCGCCATAGCCTTCCTACGCTGCTCTAATCAAGAATAACATAGGGCAGGAGGCCTACCACCTATCACCATCAAATGTTACTTCTCTAATGATGAACAGGACATGAAAAACTTTCTCCTCTTGCTGATCAGACCTATGAGCTTCAACAAATTTCCTCTCTTAGGCCTACACCTGGTCCACTCTCACGTTTCTCTCCAACAAACCACGAGCGCCCAATACTTATTGTAGCATTTGCACACTAGTTAGGGTATCCAACTAGGATCACCCTTCCTCTTAGCTACCAACATAATTCTACAATATGTCCTCTCCTAGGACACTCATCCATCTAGCATCCAACCATCAATCAAGAAGACATCTACAACATATTGTTGTTGCCTCCTTGCCTCGATTTATTTACATTTAGAATATTAGTTAGGGCACACAGCAACCCTAAACAACTGATCCAAAACTAACCTTCTCTTGTCCAAACTCCTCTTTTTTTTCACTATCTTGGCTTCCAAAACACCTGGAGCACCTCCACAAGGCTTCTTGTACAAGAAAAACTACTCCAGCAACTAGGGCTACCTCCAGGCACAAGAAAACTACAGTTTGAAGCATCTTCACCCTCTGTACACATTCACTACTCTTGGAGATGAATGCGGCATCTTGAGAGCCTCCTCAACAAGGCCTCACGACTCCCAAAACTTACCCAATCACCTGTTGTTTCATACAATAGTATGCGCCCACAAGTAACATAGATTCCCCACACCTTAATGCACAAAAAAACACTCTCAAACTTACCTTGGATCAACGACTAAGATTTGCACTTGAGTCTACTCAAAAATAAGTCAAGACACATCTGCAAATCGCCTTGCTGGATGCCTCAGAATTGTGGCACCACTGCTAAGAAATCCACACCCTAAACAAACCCAAAACTCATGCTCCTTGCCACTTCTCCTTGCCTTAGACTCACTACCCAAATCACAGATCTATTCCTTTGATATTTGATGCTCCCTGATGTGCTAAAGTGACCTCGCTTAGCTCATATTTATATCCTAACATGAGGGCTTCAACAAAACGTCCAAGAGGGCTTGTCTAGTTGTCATAAGGCCTCCAACCACTAGGTCAACCTTAACAACGCCCATACTTTGACTTCAAAAAATAATTTCTCCTCATAGAGAACTCGAATTTCAATGATTTGCGATGCGTCCGGTTCATCTCGGTGTCCTTTATCATCTCCATCCATCACATGTCAAATTCTTTTCATGGTTTGGCCCCAACATCAATAGGTACAAAACCCCAAGCTTGGGTTTCAAGCCCACAAAAAGCTTTTGTGTGCCAACTCCTCCACAACGCTCAAGCCTAGGGTTTGGAGTACCTCCCAAGCTGCGAATATCAACACCTCGTACATGTGAGCTGAAATACTTCGATTTCAAGTTCTTCTTCCTTCACTTTTGGTTTTCCCTTCCTTCTTGGACTTTCACTCTTATAGATGTCTCCTTATCAAACTTCAGATCAAACTTGAGATGTGTCCCAAATGAGTCGAACTCACATGCTATATATACGCTCTAGAAGTGGTCAAATAGGCCTCTTCCATGCCAACTTGGGCTCGGAGGATAAATTAGCTTTTTAAACTCAAAATAATTATTTTCTTTTGTTACAACAAATTCAAATGGGATTATAATACATGAAAAAATTTCTTCATTGACTCAATAGATCCTTGAAGCATCAAGGACATGCTTTGACCTAGACTTTGAACATAAAACCCATGCTTTGATAAATAAAAATTTTCTTTATATATATATATATAATATACAATGTCATGTTTACAAAAAACTGAATCTAGTTACATCCTCCAACATTTACAATAAAATTTCGCTGATGGCATATTTGGAAATTCCTAACTCTTTAGGTCTCCTTAACATTAAAAATCTATTACAAACCATTTATCATTGCCTACAAAGTAAACTTTAAAATCTGCCACTGACATAGGGAGACATTGCTATGTAAGAAGTCTCTACTCATTGATAAGTGTCCAGTTGATAGCTTATCAACATCCCTGTAACATGTATTCAAATGTTCCTAGAAAGTGCAATTGAGATAAGTAATTGAAACAATTTTTACATGGTTTCACATAGAGATTGAGAAGTCAGACGTTTGTGGTTTTGATTTTTTTTTTTTTTCACAATCTTGTAGAGATTTTGAAGTCAGGCATTTTTTGTTTTGAATTTACACTCTCCCTTTTAAAAGACCTTGTTGAAAATTAGAAATTATCTATGAATATGTTATTTGAAAATTAGAAATTATCTATGAATATGTTATTTGAAAATTAGGAATTATCTATGAAAGCATATATTCAAATGATTTATCAAGCAGGAAAATAAGAAAGGCTAAGGCTAAAAACCTAGAAAAGAAAGCAAGAATAAGGCTATAAACCTAAAGCAAATAAAAAATTCCAAGAAAACATCTAAAGCAAGCGCAAATAAATGTAATTTGGTAAGATTATATAAGTTTATCTTAAGAAAAAAGTATTTGCACTAAGAGGACTATATGTTTTGTCAAGAAAAGTCTAATTATGACAAACAATGAAAAGAACACATACATTGTTAACAAACTCCGAAAGTAAGCACAAACAACTTGAAAATAAAAACAATATACATCGAAAGCCAAATTCTTATAATAACGATAAGTAATACAAGAATCAAATATGGTGCCCCACAAAGGTTTGACACCTTGGGTTGACTATTAGCCAAGGTCACCAAATTTGTGTTCTAGTTAGATTGGTTCACTGGAAGTTGGAAGTTGACATTAATAAGAACATATTTTCAACCAAGAGAAGGTGTTTTGGTATGACTATGGTTTAATGGAAGTTGACATTGACATTAATAAGAACAAATTTGCAACCAATAGGAGGTGTTTTGGTAAGATTATGGTTTAATGGAAGTTGACATTAATAAGAACATGGTTTAATAGAAGTTGACATTAATAAGAACATAGAGGTGGAGATGTTTCGTACTGGTAAATTACAATTAATAAGAGATTATTTAAAAATCAATTTTTTTAAATGGTAAGAACATATTTACAACCAAGAGATGCAAATGTTTTGTGAGGGAAATGTACAACTGCCCATATTTGATTTTAGTGTTGAATTTTCAAACCAATTCTTAATTATTTATTCTAAAAATTATCAAAATTTTGGGACAATACTTTATGACTATGAGAGTAACAATTGGTTAAAATTGATTCCATAAGAGTCCATTGATCATCCTTTTGTTAAAATTGATGCCACAAGAGTTCATTGATCATCCTTTGGTTAGCATTGATGTTATGAGAGTTAAGTGTTATGTAGATTGGCATGACTAGGGAAATCCATTTTGATCGTTCTTTGGTTAGGATTTGATATCATAAGAGTTCATTGTTTTGTAGATTGGTGTGATAAGGAAGACATCACATTCTGATTGCATGTTAGTGTGTAATGGATCAACCATTGTTGTACTAAACAATTTTCTTCTTTATGAGTTAGATAATGGTAAAGAACTTGATCGTTGGCAATGTTTTTATCTATTACCATTTTATTGTGGTTTTTATAAGGACACAATATTTCAACTTAGATAATTGAGTGGAATTCTACATTAGCTAATTCTTTATAAGCTAAAATATCATTTTCATTAAAAGCAAAAAATCGAGGCAACCCTTCATTGAATGCCTTACCTCCATGTTGACCAATGACTTGCCCATCATGGTATTGTGATAGTACTTCTTTCCACTCATGATATATTTGCAGGATCCCATATGTTGGCAATTTTATACAACTTCCATGTTATCGATTGTTAGTTCACCACGTGCACTTCCAGTCAACTTCGATGTTATTGATCATAAACCTTGGGGATTGACTTTGAATTAAGAAATTCAATAATCTTTGTGAAAAAAGCTAGGAGGGCTTTTGTGTGAAAGAGATTGACATTGGGTAGTACATCCATCATTCTTCTGGTTTCCCTATTTTCTATCCATGAAAGATGATTGAGTTCCATATTTTGTTTCCTTGGCTTTACAACCACCTCAAAATTGAATTCTTGGAATAGTAATAACCAACAATAGATTCAATCCTCCAACATTGGTTTGTTGACCAAATATTTCATTTATGAGTGCGTTATGAAGAACTTAAATGAGTGACCTAGGAGATCATATCTAAGTTTTTGGAGCACATATATTACAGACAATACATTTTGTTCCATTATAGTGTAATTTCACTGAGCTTGTGACATTTTCTTGCTTGCAAAATGTCCCGAGTGATCTACATTACCATCCTTTGGTTATGCCAAAATATTTCTTAATGAAGTGCGAGAGACATACACATGTAAATAAAAAATTATACCTCGATATAGAAAAATTAAGATTCGTATTTGTGAGGATTTTCCACTTAAGGGCCTTAGCCCTTGTTGCTTTTGTTGGATTTGTGTGTGGATTTATTTCTTCTCTCCTCCTCTTATTTTGTTTCTAATGGGCCCTTGGTATGGATAGGGACTTCCTCCAAAGTTCACTATGGTGGTAGAGATGGGGCGATCATCTTGGGGGCTCTATGAGACCTTATTTTCACCCTTCTAGAAGTTTTTTCTCCTTTTATTTTAGCTAGAGTTTTCTCCTTATATTTATCAATGTGGAAACTATCTCCTTATCTTCATATTCTACTTGCATCCCTTTTTGGGATTTCTTCTCCTTGAGGTTTTTTACCTTCCAATGTTCTCTTTCCTTCTTGTGTCCCTTTCAAGGCTACGTTCCTATAATATGTTAAGACGTTGAAATTTTCTCTCTATCCATGCTAATGAAGTACTCCCAGGGTATTATGAGTGTTTGTCTCTATAGAGCATCACAAATTGTGTTTAATGAGGTTGCCGGCCAATTCAATTGAAATAGACTCTCGTTACATGTAAGTCATCGATTCGAGTTGGTAAACTTGTGAATTGTAAAGCACAATATATGTAGGGTTTGGTCTCTAATTCTATTTATTGAAATTCAACATGAAAGAAAAAGTTTAATTTATGAAAACAATTACAATTTTAACTAATTCAACATAATCACGGTTCCAAATATTTTTAAACCCTCATAACCATGTAAAGATTTGTCATAAACGAATTACAAAGTTTAATGTTCTACAATAGAATATAAACATATTTCTATTCAATGGGATGGTTCATATGAATAGTTTGCACCATGTTAACATACAAACCATAAGAAAATCGTGAGTAAACCAAAACTAAAAGCAAATATAAGAATATCAAACTATTCAAATTAACAGTAATTAAAATACTTCACTATGCTTTAAATTCAAACTCTATCTCTAACTTAATAAAGCAAGGAAAAAACGGCAGTGTGCTTCCTTACCATAGGGGGGCCTTCCTAGCTTGGTTGCACATGCTAGAATAACCAATAAACTTAAGTTGCTACAACCATGTTTATAAAATCATTTGCAGATTAATAATGTGGCACACAATAATTGATGGACCATTGAACAAAGTTTAAATTGATGTCAAAATGTTTACAACTAGAGTTGTGTGTCTCTCCATTGTTAGAACTATAGATATTTATACAACCTTAAGATAGAATTCCTTGAGAGTTTTAATGCATGCTTTTAGAGCAAAATATTTGTTGAGTATGTCTTTGTTAATGTCAAAGTGGGTGCAGGTATCGTCATTGATGTCCCCGATATGTTGGTATGCATGAATGAGATGATGCATTGATGAAACCCTAACTCTAGGGTTTGGATCCCTTGGAATATTATCACACCATGTGCTTGCCTCACACTTTTTTATTGTTTTCATCATGATTTTTTGCATAGGACCCCTCCAAGTTGTCGCTTTTGTCAAGTTGTTTCTGTTGGTATGTGGAGTGCTTCATGGGCCATCACGGGTTGAGAGATATGCCTAGTCAAATATGCTGAACCCATCTCGTGGTCAAGGGCCCCAAAGGGAGATGATATGGCAACATATAATTGGTTTGGAACATTTATCGAAATTAATGCCAAAAGGGAACCTCATTAAAGGATTTTAAATATCTTGGAAAGGTTGTTGTCGGGTTTCAAAATTTATTTTGAAATTAAATAAGAAGGTTGTTGTGGACGGTTTCACAATCTATTAAATAAGAGGGTTATTGTGGAGGGTTTTCAAAATTTATTTTAAAATCAAATAAACCTACAAGTCGGCCTCATTAAAAAGCTTTTTGTCTCCAAAAGAATTTGAAAATTCAAATAACCCTCCAATATCAAGTCAGTGTTATGTGATTTTGAATTTTGGTAACAAAATTCAAAATTCAAAATTTTGTTCCCACCTAATTCAAAGCCAACCTTCCATTTCAAAGGTCTCCTTGGAATTTATAATAAGGAATCACCTTTTCCCTCCATTCATAATTAAGACATTTGATTCCTCTAAAACAAATCTTTGGTCTTGTGGAGCATGAACGCATATCAATAGAAGCCGTTTTTGAAATCACCTGCTACCTTGAGGGGCATTGCAATACTTGATGAGGAGGCTAATTTTTTTAGGGTTTTTAGGGTGTGTTTTGTTTAGGGTTTTTTCACTGGGTTCTTGTGACTATGTGTATTTGAAGCAACTTTAAGACCTTTTTGAAGATCAAGTATGAGGATTGATTTGAAGATTATTGCCTAAGACCTTGTTAACTAATTCCCTGCAGTAGACTAGACCTAAGAGAATTTTAATTTGAAGAAATGTCCAAACACAAACATGTAAGGCATGTGTACTGTCTTCAAGAAGGAATTTCGGTACCTACAATAGATTTTATTCAATGGACGTTTATGAGTTCTAGGTCTCTTGTGGGTAACCTAAAATAAAGTATTGAAGTATTTTTGTTCATTAGAGAAAATTTGAGGTCTAAAATGGGCCTCAAAACAAAATGTGCAACTGAAATAAAATTTATAAGAACTAATAGATTCAAGATGATGATGTCAATCGTGGAGGAGGATTTACCATTTTTGGAGTAAAAAAGAAAAAGAAAAAGAAAATACTTTTCCAATTCGTATTTTCAACTTATCTCCCTGCAATTTTAATCACATTTCAAGCGAGAGCTCTCATTGGATGTGGAATTTAATTTCTCATCCAAGGAGTACCCATGTTTCATACTTTTGATGGACCCTACTACACGAAAATGAGAAATACATGAAAAACATGTTTGCAATCACGTTTTTTTTCTTATATGTATTTCTCATTTTTAGTGTGGCAAGGTCCATAGAAAGTATGAAACATGGGTACTTATTGGATAAGAAATTAATTTCGACATACAACGAGTGCTCCCACTTAAAATTTGAGTAAAATTGTAGGAAGAGAAGTTGAAAATCCGAGTTGAAAAAATAGTTTTTTTTTTTTTTTTTCCTATAAAATTTAATGATATAATCTAATCTTATTTTATTATTTCCACTATGATTTTATATTATTCCTTGGGAGGCCCATTTTAGACCTCAAAATTTCTTTAATGGGTACAAATATGAGGTAAATTGTTTAAATTCCATACTCAATCCTTCTTCGAGCACATATTCTTTTTGACCTGTGTTAGTTTGGGAATAACAAACATGTGATTCTAGACTATTGAATCCCTAACTAGAGAAGATGGGAATCAATTTTGCTTTTGAGTTCTGGTGCAACCTCATGGACATGGTTTCTCAACTTATCTCTTGATGCAAACCTAAGGACACTATAAACAAAAGTCATTATGATGAGGTCCTTGTCCTATTACCGACGTCAACTCTTGAGCATCTCCAAGCTAATTAGGACACTTTTTATCAATACAAACCTAAGGATATGGTGTGGCCCTATGATAGAGCAATATTTGAGCTCATATAAAGATAATACAAAGTGCCTTTGAAGTCTAGAATGAAGGAGACTGATGTGGCCTCCTTGGAATGACTTTTAGCCTTATATTGTTGAACACTTGAGGCATTCTTGATTGAAACACTAGAGGGTTCCGAGGTATGTATAGGGTTTCATTTGACAAACACATTCGACCCTCCAAAACATATGGGCTAGATCTATTTTGGTGGAAAACTATCATTGTTGTCTTCTACTCAAAAAATAAAAATTTTGTGTACTATTTTTGAGAAACTAAAGTATGTACATTGGCAAATTTATTGGAGGGTTTGATCACACTTAATTATGCCAAGAAAGAAGACCTAAATACTCTGGTTTCTAAAGCTCAGTTGTATAAGGGTTTTAGAATTGTAAACCAGTGTGTTAGAAAACCAGAAAGGCATAAACATTTTCTTATATCGATAATTACTTATGCTATTATAATGTTCTTATTAAATTATTTGTGTTCTTCCTTTATCTTCTTCTCATCAAGAAATTATAAAAAAAAACATGAAGATCATGGAAACCAGATGTAGGCACTCATCTAGGGCTAAAACCCCTATATAGGGGAAAACCCAGTTAAAGAAATCTTCCTTCAGTGGATTCAAAATGAGATAGAGCAAGACCTTAGACCAAAAAACCTTCCTCCTCCACCAAGTCAGCCTTCCAAGAAGATTTAGCAGTCTCTTATTATCCAACAGCTTCAACTCGAGAACAATACATAAATTAGACTTCCCAACTATAAATCTTTGAACCTAGCTTCAGAATTTCAGACTCCCCAACTAATGCAAAATTTCGCCCCCCCATAATACTCCAGAACTTTGCATGTGTGGGATAGGAGAGAGAAAAACTTGAATTCTCTTGCTTGATAAGATCCTCCTTCTTTTCTATCCCTTTCCTTTTCTTCCTTAGAAATTTGCACTTTTTTCGGCCCCAGAAGTTGCAGATCGAACTTGTGAGTGTTAGTGACAAATGAAGTCAAGTTGTTGCCTTTATATAGGAGTTTCTACCCCTCTATTTACGTTGACTTAATGGAGCAGGCCTAATAGATCTATTTCATAATAAAATAAATTTCTTCTTTGACAAATAGAGACCAAGAAGGGCCTTTTACAATATGACATGGACAAGGATACTTGAAATAAACCCTAGAAGCCTTCAATGAAGACTTTGACCTAAAAACAATTGACTTAAGCATGAAACCCATGCTTTAGTAAGTCACTTAATAATATAATTTATTTTTCCTTCTTTTGATAAAGATAGTACATCATGACTCAAGTGCAATTATGAATACTGACACTAGTTACATTCTTCAACACTCCCTCTTAACTAGGGAGGTATTCATAATTACATATATACAAAGGTACATGGAAGATATCAAAATGAACTATGAAGAGTTATAGCACACTTAGTGCTGCAAACTAGATACATGATCAAGGTATTCTATCCTAGTGGTACTAAGATGGACTCAGGATTTCAACCATTTTAAGTACCATCAAGCTTAATAGCTAACCGTCAACCCATGGATCTAGGTGCATATCCAAGGTCGAAGCTCCATAACCAATTCCAACCTCCCTATTCAGGATGTAGACATCAACACATAGGCCAACCATATGTCCTCCCAAGCATCCACCATTAGATGCTTCAAATCTCCCTATCAAACTAGATATATCCATTATTCCAAGCATGCTTCCAGAGTGTTCAACCTTTTTATGGAGAGATTTTCCTATACAAACACAAACCCCAGTCAATAATAAACTTTCAAATATACATACAAGTAAATACAAACCTTCAAGGCCCTCAATCATTTTAATGATACTTTCATCATCAAGTTATATACAATTTGTCGGAATCTTTCTTTTTCTTTCATTCCTTCAACAACACCAAATAAATATTCAGATCTTTCTCAAGTTTTTTGTTGGAAAATTCATGATCATTTATCGATATTACTTTTGCTTACTTCAAAGTATTCACTGTCATAATATTCCCTCCCTCTTAACTAGGGAGATATACCCTTTCTTCTATCCAAGCTCCCTCTTAACTTAGGGAGATCAACCACTTCCTTCTTTTATAACATCAGAGAACCTTTCATGGCTTCTATTCCTTCTTACAGTATCAATGTTATCTTGATCATCATAATTCACATAACTTCCTTCATCATGCTTATCTATATTATCAAGTCATCTTTACTTACGAACATCTTCAACATCTTGAAGATTATGCACCTGCAAAACTTTTAGTAGCAAGTACAAACATACATAAGTATGAATTTAACTATATCAGAATCATAAGGAAGCATTTTGACTCTAGACATTAAACACCTAAACCTAGTTAGGTTCATAATCAACAAAAGTTACATCCCTTTACGTACTAGACTTGAAATTCCTGCTAAGGTTTTGTCACAAATCCTAGACTTCATCTTCAAGGCACAAAGCATTAGATATCAACAACTCAAACAAATAACAATCCAATCATATTTATTTACATCAAAAATATGCTTTTACATGTTAGACTTCTACTAGGGTTAGTTGGAAACCCTAGATTTTATCATCAAAACTAAATCATATCGAAAATTAAAAATAACATCATCATCTCCTGGAATATCAATTTCTACTAGGGATTTGCTACATGCCCTAGAATTCATGACAATCAACACATATACATATATAGGATCACGTTATCATGTACTAGAATCTCATATCAATATCCATACCTACTACGTAAACCCGAGACACAAACATCAATACATCAACAATTTTCACTAGGCTAGGGTTTCAATCAAACATATGAACATGCACTTAGGGCTTCATTCCTAAGATCTTACTATAGTCATTACAATGGTTTTACTAAACCCTAAAGTTCTAGGGTTTCATAATTTAGACATCAATAGAAAACCATAAAGTGGTAGTGTTTCTATAATATTAAAACACTAAACATCGAAAGAATAGGAATTCTATATTTCATCAACAACCCTATGTAGACTAGGGTTTCATAATCAATATTGACATACCCTTAGCAACACGAGGCAAGGGCTTTGTAGTGAACCCTAAATGCTAGGGTTACACAACAATGATCAAATAATATCATGAGGGTAGATTCAATCTAATTATTGATCACCCTAACAAGAATCTTAGCGATTCAAAACCATAGACATAATGATATAAAAAAAAAAAAATCAAAAGAGGAATGCTCGTACCTTTTATATGAAGAAAACTCTATAAAAAATCTTATAGTCTAAGGCATAATTTTGAGTAGTTCCTTAACAAACCTTGTAGGACACCAATTCTTGAATACATTTTCTTTGCAACAAAACTTCTTATATGCTTCAAGTTTATCCTTTTAGGTCTCCTCCATAACCTTTGTGTATTTTGCAGTATTTCCTAACTGAGGAAGATATAAAGAAAAAGGTCATTAGCATATAATATAAACAAGTCTTGATGTTTGGAGGAAACCAAACATGTAAATATGAAACAAAGAAAAAAACAATTATCTTTTTTGTGAAATGGTGGAGGCTCCCATTAACCCAATCCTTTTGAGGGATACCTACAACCTATCGAAATAATTCAAAAATGTTCTAACAAGACATGTTTGTTAAAATTTCTGTTTTCCCACCCCGGTTTTCAATTTCTCCTTATTTCTCCCATGTAGTTAAATGCCCTATCCCATAACCATACATTCAACAAGCTGAAAAAAATAAATTTGTTGAAAACACAAATTCTGGAAATTTTACAGAATGCTGGAAATTGTAGAAATAAAAATCAGCAGTAACAAACAGCCATTAAAACACATTTAAATACTGAGATTTTTGGTCAATGTGACCCTGGAAAAACCCCCTACAACTCTTGGGGAAAACCAGTTTGAGAGCTCTTCTTTATTTCTGGAAAATGCCTTTTACAGTGAGAAAATTTTCAGCAAAAAATTACAGCAAAACAATTTTTTCCAGCAAGCAAACTTATCTGTTTTTTAGCCTAACAAACAATCTGGAAATTTGCTGTACGAACTGTACGGACCGTATGGATGTACGGACTATACGGATTTAGTGACCATACGGACGGCCATACCGACAGACCTCGGTTTCCGTGCAGAAAATCACCTTCTCGAAATTCGTGCCCAAAAAATTAGTTTTTCCATGTTTGCTCAGCAAATGTCTGCCTTTTATGCTTATTCTTTCAGTTGTACGGATTTGCTGAAGTGCTGCCTTGGTATGTGTGCCAAGCTGCTGCCTCTTTCTCCTTCCTGTCCAGAATCTCCCTTGCTCTCTTGCTCTCCTTCTCCTAATCTGCTCATGAAAGAATGAATGATCTTTTCCTCATTTTCCTCCCTTAATCCAACCCTAAGTGACTTTTGGATGATCCCTAAATCCAATGGCCAAAATAGATTTAGATCAATGGCTGAGATTAAATGCTCATTTAAATCTCACTTTCTATTTTTTAATTCACCCCACTTTAATAAAGACCCACTTAGTCATTTATTTCCAAAGTCACGTTTCCTTTCTAATTTTTCATTGACTTTATAAAAGTCACTTTAAAATTAGACTTAGTAACTTTATCACTTAAAGTCACTTTTAAATTAGATTTTAACTTTATAAAAATTATAAAGTTACTTTAGGAGAAAAATTAAATTCTTTTGGACACTTTTCCCTAGGCCAAAGATCAAAGCCTAAGGGAACCACCTGTCCTCCGGTACCAAATTTCAAAATCTCAATTATCCATTTTACCATATCGATATAAGGAAGGATATTTGGTTGAGCAATGATCCTGTCAAGAAAAGAGCTGGTAGCTTCATAGTTGGAGGCTTGAGAATATGAAGTAGCATCTATTGTTGCCACTCTTTGAATTACCTTAGGCCCTTAACTTTTGAGCAATTGGTACATGGATTCCAACGAAGATGTTCCATTGCCTATTGTGCATGTAGTGTCTGACAAAAACGGAGGCATCTCTATTACATCAGAAGAAGAAGGTGTAGATTGTGAAGTCTCCATGTCTTTATTTCCTTTCTTTGTCCTAGTCATCGGGTTACACAACTTCTTCTCGGGTTAAACCTGTAAATTGGAAACACAGAGAAATGAAGAGCCATAGGTCTGAAAGGCGGAAGTGTTTGAACATATAAGGCTTGAAATTATGGGAATAATAGTTTAAATGCAAACAAATCTATATACAGGCCATCAAATCACCTTGGGCCTTTAAATCATAGATAATGTTAGAAATCTTTAATAACTGAAATCATGGCTTCGCGTGGTAATTTATTATTTCATTCATAGATCATATTGCAAAAACCTCTCAAATGGTATTTAGAACTTGTTTCCATGTGTTCTGCCAATATGTGATAGCGATATCGTTGTATCAGTGCTTTGGGTATGTGGAGTGCACAATGCGATGATCGTACTATTGCAATAAGAGGATTTGGATTAGAGGGGAACAGATATAGCCAAAGGCTTTTTTCGATTGCGAAATCACGAGGAATGACGTGGCCTTAGAGTGGGCTCGACTGATGATTAATAAGTGTGAATTTTCCTTTGAACTATTCATTCATATTATTTTATTAAAATTGCGCCTTTTAACAGGTAGCTTTATCACAATCAGAAGATCGGATGTGAAAGGAGCGGCCATCCTTTTGATAATTTGCGATTCATATGGATGTGACATGTTTATAGATTGCGTTAATTGTTTTATCAAATCTAGATGGTTTATCGCATATCACAATCAGAATGGTCCTCGGGCTTTTCATATATCGTGTTCATTATAAAATTGCGATGCAGGAAATTCCCGATATAAAGTAGGTTTTAAACAATACCTAAGCCTTTTGATTTTTGGACATGTTTTGTCTCAGAGTTTATTCTTTATCGCATCACAAGTTTTGAAAGGATAAAACATGGAATTGTTCATTTTAAGACTTGTGAAATGCGATAGTCGAGATTTATTTAACGCAGACTCATTCGTGTTGTTCGGGCCTAATGAATTTGGATTTGTTTATTCAAAAAGATCAAATTTGTCCTTTAAAACCCTAAACTATTTTATTTTCCTATGATTTTAAATTTTCCTTTCATTGGAAGAACCAATTATCTCTGATTTAAAATAATGAAATTTCTAAAACTTTCCAAACTAAAAATAATTCAAGAAAGGAATACTATTTTCGAAATTTTTAGATAAGTAACATTACTCTGAATATATAAAAACTCACTTAATCATAATTCCTTTTAAACCTTCTTATAGATGAAAATGCTTTTCTGTCTATATTAGTCCTTAATTGGTAGTAAAGATAAAGTAGGGGTGTTTTTACAACTTAGCATTTTAATATACTCATTTATCTTAAGTAGAGCCATTGCCGCTAGCAAACATTCATAGCCTCGACAGGGTTACCTTTTAACTATCAATGATTCAGGATCCCATCCATTTAAAAGTGGAATCTTTAGAGATAATTTCAAAAGTATATGTGTATTTCAATTTATTTATTTTTTATCTGTTTAAATTGTAGTACCTTATAGCCATTGTCCTAGTTTGGTGACTAGAAAGTGGCAATGCCATTCACTGGTTGTAATTGAACTGAACAAGCTGGCTCATGATGAGACCCATTTTCTTAAAATTAAAATAATCATAAGCCATTACCCTGGTTTGATATTCAGTGTTGGTAATGTCAGTCTATAATTTCCCTATGAACATGGTAAGTAGGCTCATGATGAGACACCTTATCTTTTAAGGTAATATATTTTTGAATTACACTCTAAAAAAGTAAAGTTAATGGATGGGGTGAATCATTGACTCCTTAAGAGTTTTGGATGACAATTTTAGAGTTGGAGATGCTTAACTGTAAATAGTATTTACTTTGTTAAAGATAACCTTTCTTGATTGATAATAGAATAAAATGATTTTATAAAGTTTGAGGCTTTAAAGAATTTAAAACTTCATTGGAAAAAGAAAATTTCAGAGTTTTATGATACTTATCTAATTTTCAATGTTGTGATAATTTCTTTAAGAATTCCTACTTTCAAAGCGAAAGTTCATAAAATGTTTTAAGAGATTTTATTGTAAATCCAAAAGTAATGCTATTTAACATTATTTTCTAATAGAACTAAAAATGTAAATGCAATAATGTTATAGTAGAAGATATTATCTTCTAAGATTTTTTTTTTTTTCAAATAAGCTCATTGATAGGAAGAGAAGCTCCCTTTCCTGATAAATATTGCAATATGAATGTTGATGGGCCTATTTGTTCAACAATTTGAAATGGTCCAACCCACATTTTCTAGAATTTAGTATGCTTTCCTTTTTCCTCATGTGCCTTGTCCCATTTAAGGACGAGATCTCCAATTCGAAAATATTTTGTGGAAACAGAACTTGCATCAAAGAAGATTTGACTAGTTGTTGATGGTGAGCATGTGTAAGGTTGGATTTTTCTCTTTCTTCTTCTAGTTTAAGAATTTGAGACTGTCTTAGTTGTAAATAAGAAGAAGGTGTTTCTTCGATAAATTGGAGTAGGGCTAATGAGGGAAGAGCTAGATTTGAAGGGATGATAGCCTCTTTCCCATATACTAGATTGAAGGGAGAAGTGCCTATTGAGGCCTTCTGGGTTATTTGATTTACCCATAGAGCAAATGTCAAAGATTTGTGCCAATTATTTTGGCTCTGATCAACAATTATTTTAATAATTCTTATGAGGTTCTTATTGGTTGATTCTGCTAGACCATTCCCTTGGGGGTAGTTGTTAGCAGAGTACTTAAGTTTAAAACCTCTCTTAAGAGCAAATTCAGCCATATTATTTCCTAAAAAGTAAGGTGCATTATCAAACATAAGTGCAGTCGTTAAGCCAAATCTAGTAATAATGAACTGATCAATGAATTCATTGATAGCATCAGAATTGGCTACCTTTAGTGGAATTGCTTCCACCCACTTAGTAAAATAGTCTGTAGCTGTAAGGATATACTTATGCTTCTTTGAAGAATGAGGAACAATCTCATCTATGATGTCTAGTCCCCATTGTTCAAAAGGTTGTTCAATGTTGATCAGTTATAGAGGTAAGGCTGGTTTTCATTGTCTTCGAGTAACAGTCTGGCATATTTTCCATTTCCTCACGTATTCATGGGTATCCTTCAAAAAAGTTGGCAAATAGTACCCAACATGCAGGATCTTATCTGCAGTAGTATCTCCTCCAAAATGTCCACTAGTTGTTCCATCGTGGAGTTCCTGCAAAACCTTCCGTGCTTCAGGCTTGTCAAGTCATCTTAATATTACATAATCATAATTTCTTCTGAATAACACATCACCAATGATTTCATATTTATTTGCTTTTAATCTTAAAGCCCTTTTTCTTTTTTGATTGAGTTCAAGGGGAGCATATCCATTTTTTAAATAGAAAATGAGATCATCATATTGGGACTTCGAATCATTTAGGGTTACCTCAGATATGTCTACAATACTACTTGAGTCCTCATCTGCTGGTAGGTTGGAAGTTCCTGTAAGAAATCTGAAAAAACCTTGCCCTTTGACAATTTTGCCTGGTTTAATGTCAATATCATATTCTTGCAGGGTTGTTACCCAATTTTCCCTCTTTCCCCTAATTTCCTTTGCATAAGCAATTTTCTCACTGCTGAGAATGGAACTATTAATTTAGTGTGAACTTTTAGGAGAAAAGGCCTAAAGTGTTTAATAGATTTAAAGACAACAAAGCTTGCTTCTCCACCTATGAATAGTTTAGTTCAACTCCTTGAAAATTAGAACTAAATAAATAGATGTGTGCTTGAATTTGTTGATCATTAAGTTGTGTTAGAACAACAACATAGGATGCTTAAGAAGTGAAAGAGTAGAAGATGAAATGATTATAAAATTTGGAGTTGTTAAAGAGGGAGCATTCATAATGGCTTGTGTGATTAAATCAAAAGCTTCCCTTTCGTTATGTCTCCCCTTAAATATTGATTTTGTTGGGTCCCTATAATACTAGTGATTACCCCATTACTATGGTAGTTGTACCCCTTATTAATATTGT
>APFE031397108.1:17092-38980 GCA_000404065.3 Pinus taeda | reverse complement strand
GCACCCGCGCGCCCGTCGCACCCGCGCGCCCGTCGCGCCCATCACATTAAGCGTTCGCCCGTGCGCCCAACGCATTAGCGCCCGAAGTCCTTACATCCTCCTCCACCTGAAGTCGTTGTCATCCTCGACAACATCCCCAAGCATCAATCCATGATGTCAACTCCTCTGCATATGGCAAACATCCCTGCAACATATGTAGGACTCCATCTCCACCATGTCTCATCCAAGTAACCAACTGCCACCAAGATAGTCCATACCAAGTATGTCATCGATGTCCATGATCATCGACCACCTGCCACAATCTCTCCATGCTGCTCTCCACCATGGAAGGTTGGCCCTTCCAACTCAAGCTACATGTTCACTGCAACAATGTGCCAACTCCATCATGTGCATCAACTCCACCATGTGCAAAACTGCCCATGATATGTCAACAAGTGTTAACACACCTCAACCATGTGCCAACATCTCATCAAACTGCCAAGTGCTCTAAGAGAAGACCTCTCCATCAAGTGTCAAGTGTCCCAAGAGAACATCTCTCTCCATCATGTGTTCTATGTGAACTGTTGTCATGATACTCCAACACGATGTCAACATGCCCCTATGCACTTCCAAACCCCATGTCTGAACTAGTTGGGATAATCATTAGGGAAACTCGTTCGGACAGTCGTTCAGGAAAGTCGTTCGGGAAACTCGTTCGGACAGTTGTTCAGAAAACTTGTTCAGAAAAGTCGTTCAAAAAAGTCGTTTGGACAGTCGTTCGGGAAAATTGTTCGGACGGTCGTTCGGGAAACTCGTTCGGACAGTCGTTCAGGAAAGTCGTTCGGGAAAATCATTCAGACAGTCGTTCAGAAAACTCGTTCGGGCAGTCGTTCGGAATAGTCGTTCAGGCAGGTCGTTCGGACAGTCGTTCGGGCAAGTCGTTTAGGCAGGTCGTTCAGACAGTTGTTCGGGCAAGTCGTTCAGGCAGTCGTTTGGGTAGGTTGTTCAGGTAGGTTGTTCGGACAGTTGTTCGGGCAGGTCGTTCGGGCGACCCGGGCGAGGTCGTGTGGCGACCCGGGTGAGGTCGTTCGGGCAAACCAGGTGAAGTCGTGTGATGACCCGGGTGAAGTCGTGCGACGACTTGGGAGAAGTTGAACGGGTGACCAGTGGGCGTGCGGACGGGCGGCCGGGTGAGGGCGCGCCATGCACAACAAAACGGTGAGGTGTTGAGATTGTGAACGGAGGTGTGTCTCGGTTGAAGGCGCCCGTTTGTGGTGACTTGGAGGCGCGCCCAAGTTGGGCAAATGACACGACAATGCGTCGAGGTGAACGAAGAGTTGGTGAGTCATGCGGCGACCGTACGGAGGTGCCGACGAGCTGGGCAACCGAGTTTTCCGAAGTTGTATATTTGGATAAGTGTAAATTTGGGGTTTCCCAAGATTTAACTTGGGCATTGTAAAAATGAAAGATTGTATAATATATTGTTGGGCAGACTCATATTGTAGGGAGTTGCCCCTCCCTTTATACTGTTGCATTTCTCTTATATATGCTGTGGATAATGAATGTGTATGGGTGTTCATTGGTATAAAGGATAACATAATAATACTTGGTTGAGAATCACAAACTAAGTAGGAGAAAGTGAATTTAGGCGTAGTCCATGTGCACGAGTATTGTTAAAAAGAAAGTGTTCGGTGGTGTCGCACCTCACCGACACAGTTGAAAGACCACCACCGCCGTTGGCGTCGTGACAGTTGGCTCGGGTGAGCACCGCCCCCATGTGTAGTACGGCCTCATAGTCATCAGTCCTCACTATAGTGAAATCCACCTTCCTGGTCCATTCACCAAGTGTAGTGTCCACTTGTTCAGCCACACCAAGTACTTCGTTCGGAGGAGAGTTCACCGTCTTCATATGTGCCTTGATAGGAACATACTTCAGCCCAACCTTCCTTGTAGTGTCCTCACCCATGAAGTTGTGAGAGGCCCCACTATCTACCATAGTGAGTATATCAGCACCTCCAACTTTCATTTGGACATATTCCAACTTGTTCCTCTCGGGATCCTTCCGAGAGATCACCTTTGTAGCAGCAGCAGCTCCAAGAATCTGCATCATACCCACAGAAGCACCTTCATCCTTCGCATTAGATTCTGCTATAGCAGCCACCTTCGGTTTAGAGGGACAATTCTTCACTGTGTGTGGACCAGCACAAATCCAACACTTCAAGACTTTCTTTGCCTTCGAACTATCATCTGATTTCGAAGCTTCCTCTTTCTTCTTATCTTTCGGTTTATCGGACTTCTTCTTCCTATCATCAGAAGTCTCATCATAGTGTTCAACCAACCTGTCAACTACAGCAAAGGCTTCTTCAAGTGTACGAATCCTTTGTCTCTTCACCTCATTGCATGCCCAAGGCTTCAATCCAACAATGAAATTGAATACCTTGTCTCTTTCCGCCATATCAGGTAGCTCAAGGACTGCACTTGCAAACTCCCGCTGATAAGTTTGAAGGTTCTCGGTGTGCTTTATAAACTTTATCTTCATCCTAGCTTCCCATGTTTCATCCTGATGACTAAAATGGGCCCGCAAGGCTCCCTTCATTTCATCCCAAGAATTGATGTCACTTGCACTGCCATTAGCAATCTGGTCCATCCTTCTTCTCCACCACATCTTAGCATCCTTTGTGAGGAATTGAGCAGCAACCTTGACCTTAGTCTCATCATCGGATAGACCCAACCTTTCCAAGTATTGCTCCATATCCCATAAGAAGTTGCCAAGAGTTTTTGCACTCCTTGTACCGTCGAATGAATCTGGTTCCTTGACTTTCACATGAGGCACTCCTCCACCTGAGCCATGCCTCACGGCCTTCTTCAACACCGCTATTTCATCCTTGGCTTCGTCAAGAGCTTTCTTCAAGTCCATGATCTCCACTAGACCCTGGTCCCTTGAAGCTTCAACGTCCTTGACCCTTAGTTCAAGTTGTGTACACATCAAATCAGTGTACTCATGTTAAGTTCAGAGTTCATCGAGTTCTTCTTTCACCTTCAAGAATGCCTTTTGTTCTTCCACAACAAGGTCCATCTTTGTTCCAAAGTTGTCCTCTAAGTACTCCAACCTTTCCACTACTTTCTGCATTAACCCAAGAGTAGTATCCATGGGATCACGACTAGACCCAGCATGAGATTCAGCCATTGCCAATAGCCTCTTCCTTCTTTGTAAGCTAGTCTTGACCATGCACCGGCTTCACCTGCAACCCAAGTCCTTGATGTCACACTTAGAGTGTTTCACCAACCTCTTTCCTGCAAGACCCTGTTACCACGGCCACTTCTTCACAAGTGCACCCACACCTGCCTTCGTCACGAGCTCACCAAGCTCTGATACCAACTATCATGCCCCCAAGCCTACGGTGGTCTTTCAACCGTGCCGGCGAGGTGCGGCACCACCACACACTTTCTTTTTAACAATACTAATGTATGTGGACTACGCCTAATTCACAACCGATAACTTAGTTTGTGTTTCGCAACCAAGTATAAAATGCATTAGACCTTTATATCAATGACCACCCATACTTTAATCAGTATCCACAGCAATATAAAAGAACATCAATTGCACGATATAAAGGGGAGGGGCAACTCCCGAACAAGTCTGCCCAACAATATATTATATCAGTTTTTCAATAATACATCATCGCAAGTAATGTTTGGCAAACTCCAAGCCAATACTTAGTTTCTTTTACAATATCGGCAAATTAGCCTTTACAATGAACATGTGCACGTCTTGCACAAGAGTGGGTGCTCACACGAGTCACCAAGACACTCTAACCAAACCCGGCACAAAACAACACTTAGAATAGTCTTGGGCGCACCTCGCCCAACCCACGACCGGCTCTAAGTGAAGACCAATCTGCGTCCCCTTTTAGAACTGCGCATGAGCTATGCGCATTCCACTTGTGGACTGCGCACTTTACCCCTTTACCTCCCTTGTAATGCGAGCTCCAAGTGCGAGTTGCTTGGTGACAAATGGTTCTGCGCAATGGTATATTTATACGTGTGTTAGCATGGGAGATGGCACCCCAGCCGACCCCCAAACCACTCCACAACACACCCCAATATGCAAGTCGTGTAAGTCGGCCTTGCCTTCGTGCAAGGCTCCCCACGCCATGGTATAAACTCCCATTGCTTCCACACATTTTTCCCCAAGTGTCGCATGTTCTCAAGTATCGTCGCATGCTGTTTTCTCCTTTGTCGCATTTCCGTTCAGCGCGCCTGCCCGTCGTGCAGGCCTCACCCGCTCGTCGTGCAGACCTCGCCCAGCTCGTGCGCCCTCCATGTGCGCTCACCCGCGCGCCCTGCCCACGCGCCCTCCATGTGCGCTCACCCGCACGCCCTGCCCACGCGCCCTCCATGTGCGCTCACCCGTGCGCCCGCTCGGTTTACCACCGCGCGCCCTCTGTTGTTTGCCCGAGTCGCCCGTCGGATTGTGCGTTCAACGTTTTCCCGGGCGCCCGTCGCACCCACGCGCCCATCGCATTCGGCGTTCGCCCATGCGCCCAACGCATTAGCGCCCGAAGTCCTTACATTGATAGTAAGTCAATCCAAGATGTGCATCACTCTTGAAGAACTATTACAACTCTCTAATTTAGCATGAGGAGTTTCATAGTACAAATTGACAAATACCAAGTGAATTTTTTCCGTTCTTCTCTGTGTCACTTACATTAAGGTTTATATTGTACTAAGGAAATGTCCAATAATTAACCCTAATCGGTTCATTTTCCTTTGCTAATTTGATTTTAAAACTTAATTTATGTTATAAGTTAAGTAGTTTAATCATCTACACCCATACATCAATGTAAATTAAAACTCAAGATTCAAATTAACCTAATAGTTTTCTCTCTCTTTCTCACTCTCTTTTGTCTTACCCGAGTGTTTCACTCTTTGTAGTGAAAGAAAGTGGCAACTTCATTCTCCCTCTTTCTCCCTTTTAATGGTGTGTATGTATCTTAGTGATATGCATCCTTGTCCTCACAATACAAGTGGTCGTATGAATACATTCATTCGCTATAAACCATAATATTCTAAATGTTACTTTTCTTTGTTGGTCTGTAAATTGTTGTGGATAGTCCATTGATAAAAAAATTCACAAAGAATCCCATAATATTATAAAATATAAGATTATATAGATTTATTTCCTTAGATTTGAGACTAACTTTGTTTGAATTGATCAAATAACTAAAATAAGCAATGGAAAGAAGAGACTCATAAAACCACCATCCACACAAATCAACATATGATTTATTTAGTGAAACCCAACACAAGAGAGAACTTGGCTAGAAGGTGAGGCTTATTCTCTTGTCTCTTTGCTCCAATCATAAAAATGAATGTCCAAAGGAATCGAAACTTGTATGGAGTTAATTTTTTGACATTGTGGCCTAAATGGATTCTACAAGATGCTTTTGCTTTCTTGTGCTCTAAAAATACCACTCTCAAATGTTTTGCATAATAATGGAACAAGTAAAATCCAAAAGATTGGAACCCCTACTCTTTGAAGTGGCTTGATATTTAACATTGCTCGATAGCTATTTAGGAATAATTTTTTTACTTTTTTCAAACCTCAATTTTGATAAGGTTTTAAACCTTCTATAATCTTCTTGAAAGCCCACATGGTGTTAGTCCCACATTTGTGAGGAATGGGGGTTGATATGGCCTCTACTTGTACCACAATCCACGATGGTCAATAAGGTAGGTCAACTTCTAGGAGACATAACTCGCACATACAAGCCTTTGATTGAGGCAATTATCACATCATTGAAAAGGTCTTGAAATGTAGGTCAATCTTGGGGGTGTGAGTGTAAGTTCTAAAGCTTGCAAGCACAATAATGTTGTTTGAAACCTCAAAATGGCTTTGAAAAGTTTCAAATCCCAATTTTTTTCAACTAAGACTTACCGCTAAAATGTTTGTATAAGTTAATTCATCCAATCTAGGTTGTTTGCAAATTAGAATTTAACTATATTGTTACTTATCCCAAAACATATTGTTGAATAATGGGTTGCCCATGAGAATGTAATATAAATTGCGTAAAGCAATACTTCTTTTCTACAATGGTCTTAAGCATCAAATAACCCAAAAATAAAAACCATACATCTCTTAGAATTTCATTTCTATTATATAAATGTCTTTTTTATTTTAGAAATTATCTTAGTAAATAAAAAATTATCCCACGTTGAATAAGAGATAGAATTCACATCAACCTATGAATTTTAATATCCCAGTGAAAACAGACATGAGCCTTCTAGCAACACAATTTGAGCCTTCTAGTAACGCAAATTGATTAGTCAAAATTGATTGAATGACTATGTTTTTAAACTATTAATACTTTAAAGAAAAAAATTTAATATAAATATTTTTTTTTTAAATTCTACATGAAAACGCATGTAATCGATTAGATGTTATTTTTCTTTAAATAGAAAATTTTTGATACGCTATGTAATTTTCAGAATCTTTGATGCACTATGTTTATATGCATTTAGTACATTATATTAAATATATATAACTTATGTAATCAATTATCTTGATTAATACAAAATTTCAAGAACAGATCTGTCTTCCATGAAAATGAAACCCCCGCTGGTACTTCTGCCATTTGAGGAGGAAGATCAGTTGAACCCACAGTCGCAGTTCACCATCGTCTGTCTTATAAGCCACCCACCGGCGAGTCTGTTTTTCCCTTGGATTGCATTAATTCAGGAGATTTAACAAACAAAAAGACAATAAAACAGAAAGAGACCCTGCATTGCCAGCCTCCTAGAAATTAGTAGAACGAGAAAGAGAAAGACTGGAAATGGCGTGAGAATTTGAACTCAGTTCGGTTATGCAATGTATTACCTTCTGTAAAGGATGGGGACGATCCTACTCCTGTACCTGGCGATCTTCAGATAAGCGGGTTCGGCCATATCGAAGTGTTGCAGGGGTGGGAAAGCGTTGCTTGGCGGGCAGAAGTTGGTAGCTGTGACCATGACAGTTCCTGGCAAACGCCATTGAGCATTGTCATTGCATTGCATTTCACAGCTTCAGGCCATCGTTGAAAAGCGCAGTGCTCAAAGCAGCAGGGCCGATAAGTCCTCGGGCGAACAAGTTATCTGGAGAATAAGTGCAATTCCTTTTCAACAAATATTTTATTGCCAGAGAAGTTAGGCTGGATAAGTACAGTTCCAATTTTGTCAAAAGTTATCATTTATTTTACAATCTTATCCATAATTTATTTTACAATCTTATCCATAATAATTCTAAAGAAGTTAGCAGGGCATCTCAGAAGTACTCTTATATTTATTTTTAGGTTAGGTTTTAAATTGAAGTAATCTTATATTTATTTTTATGTTTTGAATTTTGATGTCGTTCGTCAAGTTGTTTTATATATAAATATATATTTATTTATTTATGACTCGGGTTCCAGCACACACCTTTGAGTAAGCAATTAGGAATTTGAAAATGAGATTTTATATTTATGTTTATTTTACATTTTTGTAGACTTGCCAAGTGAACTCTGCAGAGAAGCTAACTTGAATCTATCTTTATTAAGATAGTTATCACTTGTACGAGTTACATATTGTTATTAGTTTTTTCTTTTTTTTTAAATGGTCATAAAATTTGTTCTTATATAAAAGATAGCATTTGGCATTTAGTGAAGATTTATGGAAGGGAATATAGTGTTGAATTGATGATATTGCAATCTCATCAATATCATTTTTATAATTGGATAATACTTTAAAGTAAGCTAGTGTGTCAGAGGTACTATAGGGATAGGAAAGTGTTCATCGCTATAAATTTAAATTTAAGTTCTTCCAGAACTTTATATTATATATATATATTTATTTATATATATATTTTTCTTTTAATATTTAATATATTCATCAGGAGAATTGGTAGACTTGGTGGTTTTTATTATAAGGAGATTTGGATTGTGTCAATGAGACTGCCACTACATTCGTAAGTCTAATGTAATCATCTTCATCTTCAAGTAATGTCAAGTAATTTTAGAGAAGTAAAACGAGTTGTATCATGATGTTAATAAGCCAATAATACCATTTATATCATGATGTTAATAAGCCAATATTACTATTGACTAGTTACTGTGTGGCTTTAAATATTCATCAATTTTATATGTTTTAAAAAGTTTATGATGTCCAATGAAAAATGTCAAAAATAAGAGTCTAATAGACCATTAATTGTTAATATATATACATGCATTGATTATTGATTGACAATGTAAGTTACACTAACAAATACATAATTCAAAAAAGAGGTGGCTCTTGACATGATCCTTTATATATGTATTCTATTACAATGATGTAAGAAGAACAAATGGTTTTTGGCATTGATATTTTATATATGTATATTATTACAATGATGTACGAGAAACAATGACGTCAATTTGGTTGTTAATGCTTTGGGGTAATAGTAATTGTAAATGTAGGAAATTGTTTGTAATGTGCTTGGCCAAGTGATCAAAATGTTTGTGGTCTTACCTTGTAAACTTTGTCTAACCTAGCTAATGGTAGACTATAGGAAACAACCTATTAGTGTGTAGGGGCATGTCCTCTTGCCTTACAAATCCTAGTTGATCGAGAATTGTGAGAATTTGTAGCAAGGTGAATTGTTGTAAAACCCAATAGAGAGGCAAGGGCTAACGAGCCTGCTATCGGGCATTAAATGCCCGCTTAGCTGCAAGCTCAATAGCCATATAGCTTTCGGTGGGGATGGAGTGTTCAGAAAGCACCGTGCGCGTCTGTTTTAAATGGTTATCGAGCTTGCAGCTAAGTGGGCATTTAATGCCTGATAGCAGGCTCGTTAGCCCTTTCCCAATAGAGAGGCCTAAAAGGAGGCCCATTGCGAGTTGTCAAGTTAAATGGGTGATAGGTTTGGAGGCATCCTAATGCATAGTGGGCCCCATTGTGGGCATCTTAAGTTAAATGGGTGATGGGGTTGTGAGGCATCCTAATGTATGGTGCATGGTGTTCCAAGTAGTATGAACGTGAAGAGTGCTTGGAATAGATTTGGGTTGGTTTTCCTAGGTGGTCATTAGGTGGAGGTACCTACATCACATGAACAATGCTTATTCAAAGTTTTCCTTAGTTGGTTACTGCATGAAAAGTACACAATTTGTGAGTTCATAGCTAGAGATATCATGGATAGCGATGAAATTTGGTGGGCTAAAATGAGACAATGAGATCAATTACTTGTCACATGTTCAAAAACCCACACCCAAATATGGTAGGTGCAATGTTTGTGCTAAATTTAAGTGATGCTTACATTTATGGATGGAATTTTTAGTAAGCTTATCAATCTAGAATATATCATTAGGTCAATGTATCTTATACCAAAGGAATGAACCAAAAGGCACAACATATTGAGCTAGTTAAATGTCCATGGTGGGCTAAAATCAGAGAGCTAGATCAATTGGGTCACTTGTTAGAGGCTCAAAAACCCACGACCAATTATGGTAGGTGCAATGTTCGTGCTAAATTTAAGTGATGCATACACTTATGGATGGAATTTTAAGCATATCAATCTAGAATATGTCATTAGGTCAATGTAACTTATACAAAAGGAATGAACCAAAAGGCACAACATATTGAGCTAGTTAAATGCCCATGGTGAGCTAAAATCAAAGAGTCAGATCAATTGGGTCACTCATTGGGTCACTTGTCGCACTTTCGAAAACCCACCACCAAAGGATGCCTACATTTATAGATGAAATTTTTAGTAAACTTATCAATCAAGAATATCATTATGTGAATGTAACTTATACAAAAGGAATGAACCAAAAGATCAATTGGGTCACTTACTAGGTCACTTGTCACACTTTCGAAAACCCACCACCAATGGATGCCTACATTTATAGATGAAATTTTTAGTAAACTTATCAATCAAGAATATCATTAGGTGAATGTAACTTATACAAAAGGAATGGACCAAAAGATCAATTGGGTCACTTATTGGGTCACTTACACTTTCGAAAAGCCACCGCCAACCCACCACCAGAGGATGCCTACATTTATAGATGAAATTTTTAGTAAACTTATCAATCAAGAATATCATTAAGTGAATGTAAATTATACAAAAGGAATGAACCAAAAGATCAATCGGGTCACTTGTCACACTTTCGAAAACCCACCACCAAAGGATGCCTACATTTATAGATGAAATTTTTAGTAAACTTATCAATCAAAAATATCATTAGGTGAATGTAACTTATACAAAAAGAATTAACCAAAAGCACAACATATCATATTGAAATAGTTAAATACCCATCAATATTAACTAGTGCTTAAAATGTTGAGTAACATGTTATTTTACAATAAATCATCTAAGTGAAAATAATATTGATCCTAATTTTAAATTTATGAAATACTTAAAAACCCAATTTATTCGAAAAAATTTATCATTTAAATATTTTTAATAAATTTATTTATTTATAAATATTACATATCTATTCAAATTTAGATTTCTAAGTATTTTTAATAATAATATAAAGTTTTAAAGTTCAACTTTTTAAAAAATTTAATTAATTATTCTAAAATTATTGTTAGTAAGTGGTGAAAAAATATTCCTAAAAGTTTGTAAAAGTTAACAATAAATTTAATTAAACAGCTACGAAGGCGCTCCCCACCCGCCACTTCAAATCCCCTAAAACAAAACAAGCCATTCCGAAAACCAAATGGGCCTCCTTCGACGGGTGACTTAGAAGCAGAGTATCGTAGCTGTGCACATGGGGTTTGTAGTCGCGCCTGAGCTCAGGACGAGGTACTCTGAAGTGTTGGTAGTCTGAGGATTCTTCCTGTGCTTGTACAGGTGAGCGAGGCCGAAGTCTCTGTGCATTGGCCGTCGAGCTTCGCATCCAGCAGCACATTACTCGCCTGCACGTCTCTGTGCACATTCAAGTCGCCACAACCCCTCTCAATATTTTGCATCTTTGCGGGCTGTTTTATCCGAACCGCAAACATCGGTCAAAACGCTGGGCAACCCAGCTGTAGTTGCTCAGAGAACAAGGGATTCGTATGGTAGATTGATGCTTCAACGTTTACTGTGCCTCGATTTTCTCAGTGAAACTGCTCTCCAAACTGCCTTGAAGAGAGCCATCTGCAAAATAAAAAATAGCCATTACATCATCCTATTGAATCTATTACATTAATCGAGTGCAAAACATGAAGCAAAATGCGGTCTGTTTGCAGGCTGTTTTATCCGAACCGCAAACGTCGGTCAAAACGCTGGGCAACCCAGCTGTAGTTGCTCAGAGAACAAGGGATTCGTATGGTAGATTGATGCTTCAACGTTTACTGTGCCTCGATTTTCTCAGTGAAACTGCTCTCCAAACTGCCTTGAAGAGAGCCATCTGCAAAATAAAAAATAGCCATTACATCATCCTATTGAATCTATTACATTAATCGAGTGAAAAACATGAAGCAAAATGCTTACAAAGAACCGAGCAGGTCGTCGCAGTTTTCTTTACAAGCTTCAATCCGTTCCTGGAATGTTGGGGGATTCTGGAACGGTCTCGGATCATCAACACCCCTCATAGCCATCGTGATTCTTGATTGGGAGAACGATTTGTTGGAGTACTCTCATTCACCCTCACCCACAAAGCCTCTCAATCCAGCAGGACCTCCTCGCTTCAATAAGGACGAAAGAAGTAGAACTGAATTAGGTTTCGACTTCTGCGTTTTAGGATTAAACTTCCGCCAAACGCTGATCATGGCCAAACGCTGATGGTGGCGCGAACCCAAGTCTCGGAAGGGCGAAAAAGCCGATAGTCCATTACATTCCATGGCGCGATAACAGATATTGCAGTCCGCTGGCGTTATAACAGATATTGAACATTTTTTATTTGTTGAGATTGCGGCATTTGACACTTGCCATGCTCGGATTGGATATTGTCAAGTGTCATTCCACTTGTCGGTGACCCCACGGCCAGATCTGAGGTGTCCGTGCTCTGCCACTTGTCCGTGATCCCACGGCCAGATTTGAGGCGTCCGTGCTCTGCCACTTGTCGGTGATCCCACAGCCAGGTCTGAGGCGTCCGTGCTCTGCCACTTGTCGGTGATCCCACGGCCAGATCTGAGGCGTCCGTGCTCTGCCACTTGTCGGTTATCCCACGGCCAAATCTCGGCCATCCACGTCCCGCCACTTGTCGCGCATCCTACGGCCAAATCTTGGCCGTCAACGGCCCGCCACTTGCCGCCCATCCTCTGGACAAATCTCGATCGTCACGTGTCGGCTATCCGACGGCTAGATCCGAGCCGTCCAGGTTGTGCCACGTGTCGAAAATCGGACGGCTAGATATGAGTCGTCCAGATTGTGCCACGTTTCAGCTATCGGACGGCTAGATCTGAGCTGTCCAGATTGTGCCACGTGTCGGACATCGGACGGCTAGATCTGATCCGTCAAGATTGTGCCACGTGTCCGCAATCCGACGGATAGATCGAGCCGTCCAGATTGTGCCACGTTTCGGAAATCCGACGGCTAAATCCGAGCCGTCCAGGTTGTGCCACGTGTTAGCTATCTGATGGCTAGATCCGAGCCATCCAGGTTGTGCCACGTGTCGAAAATCGGACGGCTAGATCTGAGCCGTCTAGATTGTGCCACGTTTCAGTTATCAGACGGCTAGATCTGAGCCGTCCACATTGTGCCACGTTTCGGACATCGGACGGCTAGATCTGATCCGTCCAGATTGTGCCACGTATCCGCAATCCGACGGATAGATCGAGCAGTGCAGATTTTGCCACGTTTCGGAAATCCGACGGCTGAATCTGAGCCGTCCAGATTGTGCCACGTGTCGAAAATCTGACGGCTAGATCTGAGCAGTTCAGGTTCTGCCACGTGGCTAGATTTGAGCCGTCCAGGTTGTGCCACGTGTCTGCTATCCGACGGCTAGATCTGAGCCGTCTAGGTTGTGCCACATGTCGACTATCTGACGGTTAGATGTTTGCCGTCCAGATTGTGCCACGTGTCGAAGATCTGACGGCTAGATCTGAGCCGTCCAAATTGTACCACGTGTTGGAAATCTGACGGCTGGATCCGAGCCGTCCAAATTGTGCCACGTGTTGGAAATCTGATGGCTGGATCCGAGCCGTCCAGATTGTGCCACGTGTCGGCTATTCGACGGCTGGATCCCTGCCGTCCATATTGTGCCACGTGTCAGCGATCGACGGCTGGATCTCTGCCGTCCAGATTGTGCCACGTGCCGGTTATGACGGCTGGATCTCTGCCGTCCAGATTGTGCCACGAGCTGGCTATTCGACAGCTGGATCTCGCCAGGTGTCGGTAAGTTGTTATTGTTGATAAGTTATATAACAACTTATCCACTATAAGTTATTCACGATAAGTTATCGCTGATAAATTATACACATAAGTTATCTTCTTAAGTTATAGAGTAAAAAGTTATCGGCTGATAAATTATAAACGAGAAGTTATCTGATGATAAGTTATATACGATAAGTTATGCGCTGATAAGTTCAAACTAATAAGTTATCTGCTATAAGTTATATAAAGATAAGTTATCGCTGATAAGTTATTAAGGATAGTTATCTACTTATAAGTTATAACTAATGAGTTATCAGAAGAGAACTTATCTAATGATAACTTCTAAACTGATAAGTTCGACACGATAACTTATTCACTGATAAGCTATCGGAGTATAACTTCTCTGTCGTCAATAACTTATCACCATTAAACTGTCCGCGGATAACTCATCTTCTGATAGGTTTAGATCCCTACGGTTTCGTCCTCCACGCCTCAGGAAGTCGATAGAAACGGAGGAATTATCAGGATGACTCACATTCAGAGGATAGCATGACAGATTATAATGCCCAATGAGAGGGGCAATACTCGGTCGGCTCTTGCCACTGGAAGCGATCCAATTGAATTGGACGTCGTCCGCTGTGAATTGGATTGGATGCCCTCCGCTCCATACTTCACCGATTTCCTTCAGGAATTCCAATAGAAGACGATGCAGTCAGTGTTACAAGTTTCTTCCTGCTCAAATTCTTTGGAAGAGTTCTCTGGTGTGTTCGGAGAAGTTGGAGATTGGATGCCTCTCCAGTCTGTGGGCGAAGGCTTTGCATATCCAATCAGTGATACAGATATACGTAAATAAATACAACTCGCTCGAAATAAATAAGTCTGATGTTTGTTGGAAGTGCTTGGCAAGATGAATAGCCTCACATCCCGCGAAGCAATTGCTGCGATCCACCATGCGAAAGCACAATTGGGCTTCTGGGTGTCGATGCAAACTGAAAAAAGTATTTGTCCCAGCTGGTTGCCCTCTCATTCTGTGAAGAGATTTTTATTGTCCAATATGAGGTCAATTGTTTGACAAAATACCCCAACTAGATTTTCGCAATGTCTAGCCTGTACGAGCACTGAATTAAATATAATAACCCAGTTTTAAGTCTTGCTAGAATGTCAGGGCTTGGGTTATGCTGATATATCTATACACTTTGAAGCACATGTCTGCGATTGGTCTGCCTGGATAAATATAACCTGTAATGCGCGGGTGATGCAAGTTTTTTCCATTTTATTTTTTTCTCTTGTTTTGTCAATATGATTCACTGCGCATTTACATTGTCAGGGTGTCTATTAAGCTCTTATATGAAACGCCATTAAGGTGATCTAATGTCAAAACTTAGGAACTGCAGACAGGAATTGCTGCCTTTGGAGCCTCCCTTGCTCTCGTTGTGCCATATTATTATGGCATTACTGGTGTCTTCTCCAGTGATAAAAGATTCAATATGTAAGATTCAAACTGAAAGGAGTATTTGTCCCAGCTGTAAGCTCTGAAGTTGCCCTCTCAGAGATTTTAATTGTCCAATATGAAGTCAATTGTTTGACAAAATAACTCAACCAGATTTTCGCATTGTCAGGACTAGATTGAATTGGCTTCTCAAGACAAGTGATTTTTAAGCTAAAGACATGAAGAAAAAGACATTATGGTTGAATTGGTTTCTGAAGACAAGTGATTTTTAAGCTAAAGACATGAAGAAGATGACATTATGGATTCTCAAAGCAAGGGAATCTTTGGAGATCCCCTTCAGTGAATGCCTTCTAAACAAAAAGTGTCACTGACAACGTTAAATTTCTTTCACCTCAATGTTTCCCTAAATGGAAGTGCAACATTGAAAAGAGAGAAAGAATGATTCAACAAATCATGATCTACTCTTCTTTTGAAGAATGATAATCGGAGATCTTGTACTTGTGTGTGAGGCGATTCCTGTATCTTGCTGCAGCAAAGAAATTTCCATCTACATACTTGATTTATAAGTAAAACAGTGGATTCCTGTGTCTTGCTGCAGCAAAGAAACTTCCATGTACATACTTGATTTATAAGTAAAACAGTCGATTCCTGTGTCTTGCTGCAGCAAGGAAATTTCCATCTACATACTTAATTTACAAGTAAAACAACGCATATGCTTAGTAGAGATAATGCGGGACCAGGGACCATGATTTTAGATATTGTACTTTTAAGCTTTCTTGTTTTCCCATTTCACTCTTATTATGTTGCAGTGATTAGATATATGATTTCTTTGTATTTGCTCTTATTAGTTTACCATCCATTGAACTACTAAATTATAATTGAAAACCATTGAATTTCACGCAACAATATGTGGTTTTGAAAATAGACAAATTATAAGTTCGTTATTTGTAGATATGATCTGGAATATATAGTTGAGTCTAAGATTTGTTTCTAATGTAAATTTTCAGGTTTGAGAAGTTGGAGATGAATAAACAAATGTCCTGAATTAATGGTTGCAGCGTTTTTGTGTTGGCGTGTGAAGTTGGTATCATTCTGATGATGCATGCCAGAATTTGAGAATTTTTTTTAAGATGACCATGTTCTTTTCGGTGGCCATGATGATTTATTAGGTTAAGGAACAAATAATATATATGATTTATTACCGGGCTGGAAATTTGCAATTTTAAGTGGGATCCCTCACTCGACTGGAATTTGCAATTCTTTGGCATGAATGCCTCACCGTGAGTGAGAATTCTAGAAGCCTATGGAGTTTCCTCGGCTTTACTCTTATGTTATAGTACATCTTAACTCTGTTAATTTTAGGGAAGAAATAATATCTACTATTATTTATTTAGACAATTCAGGTGGGATCTCTCATTAGAATAGAATTTGCAATTCTTTGGCATGAATGTCTCACCGTGAGTGGATCAATATATTCATTATAAAGTTAATGTATGAAGTAGCTCATTCCTTTTCTATATTGGAGTTTCATAAATGCATTGTTATTGGAGTTTCATAAATGCATTGTTGGCTTCACCTTTATGTTACAGTATATCCTAATTATGTTAACACTTTTTCATAATAGTTTAAATATTCAAAGAAAAAAAAATTGAAATGGAGGCTCTTTGTAAGATTAGGATTATGGATTTATTGTTCATTGAAACAAATTTTGAAATAACTTAAAATGTTAGAACAAATTTTAAAATAGTTGAAACAAAAATGATATAAAGAGTAAGTATCTTTTTCCATCAAAGGAAGATAGATTTATTGCTGGTTAGAACAAACTTTAAAATAGCTAAGGCAAAAATGATATAAAGAATAAGTCACATTGAAATTTTTGTTTCACATTTCATCTCTTTAAAGTTTGAAAAAGAAAATATGTATTGCTCATCAAAACAAAACTTTAGAATAGCTTAAGGCAAAAATGTTATAAAGAATAAGTCACATTGAAATTTTTGCTTCACATTTCATCTCTTTAAAGTTTAAAAGATGGATCTATATTATGGAATTTTTTTATTTTATTGTAATTTGAACTTGAAGATTTTGAGTTCTTTGTAATTTAAATTTTGAAGATAATTTGTGCCAAGTTTATTTATCAACAATTTTGTTGATTTGATTAGAAAAAAAGTGTTCTGCTTGCCTAGGTGCTAAGGCTCCCATGAGACAACCACTTTCACTATCCCTATCCAATTCTCATGTAACACTACCCTCTGTGTTGCTAGGTATTCCTGCAAAAACTGGATTGTCTACCACTACCTTTCTATCTCATGTTCCATTGCAAAGAATCGCTCCGCCACTACCCTTATCTAATTCCCAAGCTCTTGCATTTTTTCATTGAATACAACATCAAGTCTTTCAACTACCGCATCCCCAACTTCTTAAATAAGAGTTTTAACAACATATTCAATTTGTTAAGGTATTCCCAGTCAACCAAAGCGAGATATAGGCTTCATCTGTGAGACATGGTAGATTTTCATTATCATATAATTGAGATGGGCAATGAATCTTAGTCATCGGAGGTTAAAACAGAGATGGAAATTAATGAGTAAATGGGACTAGATGATTCTTGATCCAAATATGATCTTGGAATTCGATATTAATGGTCAATCTACACGAGGTGTAGGACTTGGATGAAATTTCGAATGCATTAGAAGAAACTAAATTACATAACAATTGTGGCAACAAGGTGATTTTGACATTCCAATGCAAAACATACAATAAGAAAAGGTGGTAAAACTATAGAGTGCAACAAAGAAGGACAACAATTTTTTTTCGAAAAGGCACCAAATGTTGCAAAAATAACTCATTGTCATGGCAGCTTCTCTATATTATTTGCTATTCAAATGTCAACATATATGCTAAATTTCTTATTTTGTTTCCTACTACTTTTCTTCTAGTCAAATACCTACTTATAGTCTAAAATTGTTTCTTTTGTTGCCTCTACTTATCTTTTGGTCACATGTCTACTTATATGTTAAAATTCTTTCTTTTGTTTCCTTCGCCTTTAAGGTTTGTACATAGATTTTGTTTATGGGGTGAAAGGTCTACATATAGAATTTTTTTCTATGGTTTTGTCATAGTCTCCCCTACTAAATATTAAGGTATACACCATACAGTCCTAATGTTGGTGACTTGACAATGTCCAATTAATTTTAAAAGGCTTCTATGTTAAATGTTGAGTCATTGCAAATTTGAAAAGAATCCAAGAACGCTAGTGCAAATAGCTAGATCTAAAAAGACTCTAAGCAAAGGATAATAGAATTTATGAATCCAAAATTGAGGATCGAAAACAAAGTTGAACAAGAATAGCTAGATCTCAAGAAATTGGAAGGAGCTCATACCAAGACAACCCATTAAGATGCCAAGCTTAGAGGCAAGGAACCAAGCAGATTTCAAAGATTGACAATGTTTGTCATGATAATCCATTAAGATACCGAGCCTAAAGGCCAGGAACAAAGTAAATTTGAAACATTTGAGTGCTTGATAGTGCTTTGGTCACTTTTCTATTAGAGTATAACTTGATTTGGTAGAGTATAACTTGAGAGTGCTTTCCTAGGCATAGGTAAGAGTTTATTATAAGGTAAGAAGTTCAAAGTAGTATTTTGGTCAAGTTCAAACATTTTTGTAGGGGGGCTAGTCCTCCAAAGAAGCTACAAGTTGTTAAGTACTAAATCACTGATGACATCTAAGTAATATAGTTGGCAAGTGGTGCCTCAATAATGATCTGACTAGCCATCAAATGGATGCCACATGAAGCCACTGCAACCACACATTTTGGCCACGTTCCACATTGTTTCTAGTGGCCTAACTGATTTGGTCATTAGATGGTTGAAATGTAGCACATAGCAATTGCTCTACCCATTTGATGGCTAACACATGTCACAATGAATAGTCGGATTTGGTTGTCCTATGGCTACTAGGTGGCACTTCCACAGCCACCCTATATGGATGTCGAACATATGACACATAGCACCATTGCAACCACTGGACCTATTTTTCATATAGTTGTCATGTGGCTCCCTACAAACCAATTGGTCTAGCCATGACATGGCAAGCACATGGTGTTTCAATAATTGTTGAATGTATCCATCCAATGAACGTCATGTAGTGTAACATTTGCCAAATCTACCCATTGGATGGCTACCACATGGTGATTTAATTCATTTTAATAGGAAAGGAAAGGAATGGAAGTTGGGGAAGGCACTATTAAAATATAAGCCACAAGAAATATGAACCATATGAATTAAAAAACAAGGGGGGTTGAGATTTATATGTGCAGACAAAGAGTAGAAATACAAAACATAACTATAAAAGAAGGGGTTGTAAGAGTTTGCTTCCTTAGGCAACAATTAAAACCATAAATGGTGTAACATAATTATGCAAAACTTAAGAGATAGCGAGAACATATCAAAAGAGTAGTTGTTCGATGTCCAAGAAGCAATGGATCTTTTTGACATGGCTACATAAATCTTTAATCAAATCATCAGCCTCCCATCTCTAATATGAACAAGTTTCTCATAAACAAAATTTGTGAGTGTCTATGAAGTATAACTATGAAAAAAGGGAATGTAAGAGTTTGCATACTTATGCAGTAGTCGAAGCCACAAATGGAGTAAAATAATTAGATAATATTAAACAAAACTTGAGACACAATGAGAACATATTAGAAGAGTAGTTGCTCAATGTTTGAGAAGCATTAGATCTTTCTAGCATAGCTAGATAAATCTATAATCAAATCACCAACCTAACATCTCTAATTTAAATAGGCTTCTCTACACCAAGGTGAAAAGTTCATAAATTGTCAACACCCTTGCAATATATATATAATATATTGAAAAAGTAAATTGAAATCATATAAATAAACCATGCTTTGAGGTATGTTATCTATATATATTATTATTAAATTTAATTCATTTTAATAAATTAATTTTACTTGCATTTTAAGTGATCAAAAAATCAAAGATAACAATTTCTTTTAAATCCTAATCAATAAACCATGCTTTGAGGTATGTTATCTATATGTATTATTATTAAATTTAATTCATTTTAATAAATTAATTTTACTTGCATTTTAAGTGATCAAAAAATCAAAGATAACAATTTCATTTAAATCCTAATCGATTAGCATAATAATTTCAAGGAATAAAATGCATTGAATTCGTACCAAGAAGGGATGGATATAATGCATTGAATTCATACCAAGAAGGGATGGATATATTGTTTTTGTATGTCTTGTTTTATCGGACAACGCTTTCTCCTAATAAATTAATTTTACTTGCATTTTAAGTGATCAAAAAATCAAAGATAACAATTTCATTTAAATCCTAATCCATTAGCATAATAATTTCAAGGAATAAAATGCATTGGTTTCGTACCAAGAAGGGACGGATATAATGCATTGAATTCGTATCAAGAAGGGATGGATATATTGTTTTTGTCTGTCTTGTTTTATCGAACAATGCTTTCTCCTAATTGTCCTTTTGATAGTTTGTGTATGTCTAGCTTTATCAAACAATGCTTTCTCCTAATTGTCCTTTTGATAAACCTATAAACGAATGAATGTTTGTCCATGTGTTTGTAATGAATGAAAGATGGTTGTAAGAGTAATCTCCAAGTAGTGGACAAGGAAATCACTGGTTCAAAGAGTCCAAAGATTGACGAGTTACATCGATCAAGCAATTCAACAAGAGGAATACACTAGCAATTGCAATAACCAAAGGCAGTAAAACTATGAGCACAACAAAGGACAACAATTTTTCTTTTTTTAAGCACCAAATGTTGCATAAATAACCCATTGTAAATATCTATATTATCTGCTAGTCAAATGTCAACATACATGCTAAATTTCTTATTTTGTTTCCTACAACTTAATCTTCTAATCAAATATCTACTTATAAGCTAAAATTCTTTTGTTGTCTCTACTTATCTTCTTGTCACATGTCTACTTACATGCTATTTCTTTTGTTTTCTACACCTTTAAGTTTTGTACATAGATTTTGTTTATGGTGTATAAAAGGTATACATATCTAAAAAATATATATATAGTTTTGTCATAGTCTCCCCTACACCATACATCAAATTAAATCAGCCAGAAACCCATGGACTGTTATGCACGCATAAGGATTTGCATTTATAGTTTTTTGTACATGCAACTGTGTATTAGGGGTCAAACATTTTATGAAAACATTTACTGCAATGACAAAATGTGTTTGCATAACACCAAAGCAAACATTGATGATTTTATTGTTTTAGTGTGTTATATTCATTATGTGCACTCGCTTATTTGCAATCCCTTCCTTACATGGAAGCAACTATCTTTAAATCAAGTTTTCCAATTCCTATAAGCATCTATTTTTTCTATCTTCACAATTTTTTTGCTTGATAAAATTACTAATAACAATAACACAACTCAACTTGCATGGATATTTTGTTTTCATGAAAAAAAGAAGTCCCTTTGCCTCTGCAGTCCTGAAAAATTATGAATAATATACCCATGAAATGGAAATAAATGTTGGTTAAATATGAGTTGAAAGTATTGATTCATGATCATGCAAATTTAACTTTTCTCTTCCATATATTCAAAAGAATTGCATGAGCAATAAAAAAACTTATTTAACCTTATCAATAAGTAATCTACAAATTTGGCTTTTCTCTTTCATATATTCAGAAAAAATCATGAGCAGTGAAAAAATCTTATTTAACCCTATCAATAAGTAATCAAAAATCTTTTTTAACCCTATCAATAAGTAATCAACATTTCATCAATTGAGATTTTCTATCTGGCCCTCTAGCATCCACTAAAAGGGGACTGAGTAATCAAAATGTCCAATAACGTGTATGGACATTTCACTAATTTCACTGCTAAGCATATTCTAACAACAATGACACCTCACAATGACCTTATCCAAAGCTTCCAGTTGAATACTTTTAAAATTTCACTAATTTGACTGCTAAGCATATTCTAACAATGACACCTCACAATGACCTTATCCAAAGCTTCCAGGTTGAATACTTTTAAAATTTCACTAAATTCACTGCTAAGCATATTCTAACAACAATGACACCTCACAATGACCTTATCCAAAGCTTCCAGTTGAATACTTTTAAAATTTCACTAATTTGACTGCTA
>APFE031397098.1:0-15616 GCA_000404065.3 Pinus taeda | reverse complement strand
GCAATCGTTTTTCTTTCAATGAAAAGAAACTTCTATTCAGGTTCTAAGAAACACCTAGAAAGCAAAAACTTTTTCCTTTTCATTTCTTGCAACATACTTCACACAAGAAAAAACTAAAATGCTTTAACAATGCAAAATTATCCTAATGCAAGGTATGAAGATGCAAGAAACTCAAGATTACTCTAAAGCAAAGAATGAAAGCAAATTTTTTATCGCTTTTAATTAGCCACCTTAGATGTTCAGATAGAATATAAGTTCCTAATGCAAATTTTCTTCCAAACACTAAAAGCAAATCACAAGACAAACAAAAAATGCACTTTCACTCGCAATAAAGAAACTAAATCAAAACAAGGCCAAAGAAAGAAAAAACAAAGTTTTCAAGAAGTTTTCTTCAGAAGCAAAAATAAAAAAATGACTTTTCAAAAGTGCTCCAAATACTATTGAAAACTTTGAAACCGAAGAATAGCCAACAAAAACACTTTGCAAGTTATCAACTCAAAATGGGTGAAAACTCAACAAAGTAGGTGTTTCAAGATGCTCCTAATGACCAAAAAGTAGCAAAAAGAGCTTGGTGACAATGATCAAAAGATCAAGAAAGAAAACTCTCAAAATTGTCACTCAACAACTTTCAAAAAGCAAGAAGTAGATGGCCACAAGATGTAGTTTTGACACAAAGCAAGAAGATCACAAAGATAAAGTTTGTCACAAAGATTGAAACCAATCTTTCTGCTCTGGAAGACCAAAACAACCAAGATTATCAAAGAGAAATCTCGTGTGCTCAAACACAAATGATGACACTTGCAACAAAACAAAACAAGACCAAAACTTTCCACAAACGGAGAGAATTCGAAACCGGAAACTTGCTGTAAAAACAGAGACTGACAACCAAACTTGACTGCTCAGGAAATCCACAGTCCAGCAAGCAAATTTACTGAACAAGAAAGATTTGCAAAAATCTTGGAAAATTAGGGTATACGCATCTGTTTCAATTCACAGTTGCATGTATATGTGATTCAGACCAAAGAAACCTGCATATACGCAGGTTCATATGGGGAAACTTGCGTACATACGCTTCTGTAACCTGGCAAAACTGTGTATATAACATTTCACAAGAAAAAGCAAAAAAGGGGTCTAAAGAAACTATTCAGACTTAAAGTTTGAGTTCCTATAGGAACAGACAACTCAATTATATCCAGAAAATCAAAGGCTGAGCCATGATTGGCTTAAATTAATCCAAACTAGGAACAACAATACTGTTGTTCCCAGTGGAGTCGCCAATTCTGTTGAAGGACAAAGTTCCCTAGGGTCTTGGGTCAATACCCTAGCAGAGCGGGGGTTATCTACAATAAAAAACAAGCATTCCACACAACCATGATACTAATATAAGCAAACTACCCGAAGAGAGGTGCACCTGGGGGTCCTTCATTCAGGTAGATCTAGCCAGGGTCCAAACCCTCTTGGAGTTCCTTTCGATCCTTCAACCTGCAAAACAATCAATTCAAGGAAGCATAGCAATATATGGACCAAGCATCATAAATAAATCAACTTCATAGCATATTGAAAGGTAGTTAGTTATATAATTGAAACAACTAATCATATGCAAACCATAATGACAACATCATAAGCATGAAGAAGATTGATTTCAAGAACAAGACAAATGTTTCTTTATTGCAGATAACTAAAGTAAACAAGGAATGATATCACCTGAATCTTCCTCTTGCAAGCTCCAAGCGGAACCGTCCTCCAGATTCGTCCAATCCTAAGTCTTCAGAAGGCTCCTTCCATGACTCACACAAGGATATCTCAACTAGTGAAAAGACATCACAACTCAACGAAACAAGGGTTTCCTGTAATGGGGGAAGTGGTGGAAGCACAAGGATCTTCAGAATTGATCATGGATAGTCTCAACAGAGTGATTTTTCTCTCTATTCTCTCCTCCCTTAGGCCTTCCCATTGAAGCCTTTTTATACTTCTCCCAAAGTAGTTTCTTAGTTGGGAATTCGTTGGGAACAATTGGGCCACGGGCACTAATAGGTAATGAACAGGTAAAACCTGTGATCTCCACTCAAAATTAAGGAGATTTAATTTTTTTAAGTGTTTTAAGACATATACACGGGTTTGGTATACACAGACCCGTGTACACATGCGTTTAGCTTAGGGAAATGTCACATATAAGGAGTAAAAAACTATTTTTTAAGTATTTGTACCAGGTCTGGAAGGAGGGGTTGCCCTAGGCCATGAATGCAGCATCACAAACATCAAGAGTGAGATTTGGAGCTATAACAAGTATTATGTGATGTTGCTCCTCTTGAATTTTGTGATGTGTCATTAGGCCAACCATACTTGTGGAAGCATCATGTTGTGTATGAGTCCATGCCTTGCACTGTTATTATTACTTTATGCAATAATTTATACAAGATACTAGAGGTTGCCCCACCTACTGCCATCTCTTTGATCTATGATAAGAAATGCAATAAGATCATCTCCCAGACCGGGAAATTATTTTTCTTCCTAATTCGATATCAAAGTAAGGGGAATATAGTTTCCACATCCATGGGCCCTAGGAAGGGTTCCCCCATGCAACAAAAGTAGGTGGATAAGTTTGTGGAATAATATAGGTACATCTTCTCCTCATCCACGGGGGCGCCTTTGCAATTTCAAGTCAAGCATTTGATTGCTCTAACTCCTAAAGCACCTCTACCCAATGGACCGATATATTATCACTCCATTCTTAAAAATAAAGAAATCAAGCAAAAAATCCAAGATTTGTTACAAACTGAGCACATTTGACCAAGTTCCTCACCTTGTGGGAGCTCGATTGTACATGTATAGAAGTACTTTTGGAACTTGGAGGCTTTTCATTGGATATCAAGCATAAAACAAAATCACTGTCAGGAACAGGTATCTAATACCATGGATTAATGACCTTATTGACCAAATCAAGAGGGCTTTTTCGAGTGGTCAGTCATGCCTTCTGGGTTGACAAATGCCCCTGCAATTTTTATGAGGCTAATGGATGGCATCTTACTACCCTTCTGATCTGGACTTAAGGGGGAACACAAAAAATTATAGATATAGCCATAAATTTAAAGATGCAATAGAAATAACACTTCATTTCATTAATATCAAATATTGAAATATGCTTACAAATAGAATGGAAATAAGACTAGCTCGGGTGATGGTAGTCTATCTCTGAGAAGAGATGTGGCGGCTACATGCCTCTAAACTGCATTACAATGAGGCATAAGGGTATTTTTATTATTGAATAATAAGAGCAAACCCTAAACAACCAAAAACCTAACCCGAGGAGATGTAACACCAAGAGTTTATGGGCCCCATTGGGGTGAGTTGGAAAGCCAACTTCTCGGGGTTGCGACTGGGTCATATTATCTTCGTTTGATGTGCATGATAACCTATTGGAAAGATATCTCCAAGGAATACAATAGAAAATATGATTTTTGATAAAAAATCACTAACGGTAGATTGCCAAAGAAACGTTGTTTATGGCCCTAAAATGGCTCCAGAAGTTTAGCACTCGAAAAACTACTAAAAATACTGAAGTGTGATACAGTTAAGGAAACTAAAAGACTGAAAGAAACAATGGTGGGGGTCCAAGGGGAATTGGTGGGTGGCCACAAATATCCATTTGGATCATTCCTCCCCCTAAGGAAGCAAATTCCCCCATTGTGTTGACTTCCTTTATGAGATGAGGAAACGTCTGCTGAACTTGGTCCCTAGTGAGCCACTTGCCCTGGTGAAGGAGTTGGCCTGCTTTGACAACTCGATACAGTTGGAACTTCTGCTGGCGAGTGTTCTTGATCTGCATGTCCATGTTCCAATTAGTTGTGGCTTGCTTCATGCAATCTCGATTTAACTCTGTAGGTGTGAGTTGTTCTGCAATGTTTGATGTGTCGAACAATGGTGGGAAGTATGGTCGAAGGCAATCCACATTGAACACTAGGTGCAGACTAAGGAATGGGGGAATGCTGAGCTCAAATGCATTATCATCCACAACCTTGGTAATGGCGTAAGGACCATATCAGAGTGGTCTAAGTTTATGATAGGCTTCGGTAAGGCGTTCCTTTTGCAAATGAAACCAGACTTTGGCACCCACCTGAAACTTGTGTGGCAACCGATGTTGATCATGTTGCTGCTTGTACTTGGCATTTGATTTCTCCAGAATGTCATGGACCTGCTGGCAGATATGTTGGAGTGCTCAATGCAGTTGTTTTCCTTATCAGCTTCGACTGGACATGAGCCGAATTCGCCTGAGTAGCTGCAAATGGTATGGCCACATCAATGGGACGTAGTGGCCAGAATCCCAAGCCCACTTGAAAAGGGTTGTGGCCAGTCGAGTTGTGGAGTGCCCAGTTATAGCTGTGCTGGACATAGGGAAGGCCCTCATCCCATGTGCGTGGATGCTTTGAGTTGTACATGCGTAGAATGTGTATGATCATCCTTTTGACGACCTCTGCCTAACCATCAGTTTGGGGATGGAAAGCCATGGACTTAGTGAACTTGGTGTCCAACATCAACTAGAGACTAGACCAAAATGTACTGAGGAGCCTACTGTCCCAATATGAGATGATATATTGTGGAATCCAAAAGTGTACCCACACTTGTTCAAAGAAGAGTTTATCAGTGGCTTCTGTTGTGATATTCTTCTTGCAGCAGGCCACCAGAATGGCCATCTTCAAGAATCTATTGATGACCACAAAAACACAATCACTGCCATGCTTAGTAGAAGGAAGGCCCGACATGTAATCCATGGAGATGGATTCCCAAGGTCGACTAGGGGTAGGTAGCAGAGTATAGAGGCCTTGCTTCTTGATGGTCAATTTGGCAATGACGCAGGCAGTGTAGGATCTGATGTACTTCCCGACATCTTATCGAAGATTCAGCTAGTAGAAATACTTATGCAGTACTACCACTATTTTCTCAACCCTAAAATTCCTAGCAGCTCGACTGTAGGGTGCTTCCAAAATCATCCTGGCTCACTCACTTGAAGGATAGAAAAGGTGTCCCAGGTAGCATAACAGGGCATCCTGGAGGTGAAGATCTAGAACTTGCTGACCTCGAAGAGCATCTGGTATGTGTGGTCGAACTCTGGGTCGCTTTTGTGGAGAAGTGGCCAATCAGAAGTCTCGTGCCCACAAGAGATGAGCACGGTGGTTAACACCATGATCGGTGGTCAGCTGAGGCATTCTGCAATGTTATTTGTGCTACCCTTCTTATACTTGATATTCAAATGGAACTACTATAGGTATGTGGACCACTTTTGATGGCGATCATTCTGCAACTTCCCTTGCATCTGTATGAACTGCAGGAGTCAGTGGTTTATGTGGATGACCATTTCCTTCCCCAAAATGTAATTATTCCATTGTCGACAAGCCTGCACAATGGAATACATCTCTTTGTCATAAGTGGGATACTTCTAGACTGTGTCTGAAAGTGTCTCATTGTGATATGCCACTGGATGCCCTCGTTGAGTAAGGACTGCCTCAATAGTATAGTTAGAGGCATCTGTCTTGATCTCAAATGGATGTTGCAAGTCTAGTAAAGTGAGTACTAGTGCAAAGCAGAGGCGATGTTTCAACTCTGCGAATGCCTTCTCCTGAGATTTAGACCAAACGAATTTTTCTTTCGCTCCTCCCTTGGTGACATGACTCAAGGGCCAAGCGATATGAGAGAATCCCAACACAAACCTATTGTATAAATTGACAAGACCCAAAAAGCTACGGATCTCTATCAGAGTTGTTGGGGCCGGCCAATCCCAAATGACTTGGATCTTGGCTGGACCCACATGCACCCCTAGTTCATCAATAATGTATCCCAAATTCTGAACATGGGTCATGCCAAAAGTTCATTTCTCCAAATTGGCACACATCTTGTGTTGCCGCAGTGTTTGAAGAACCTATCCGATGTGGTTGAGGTTCTCTTCCGAACTCTGGCTGAAGATCAAGATGTCATCCAAGTATACCACTACAAATGAGTTGGTGAATGGTTGCAATATGTCATCCATCAACCTCATGAAGGTTGTAGGAGAATTAGTTAACCCAAAAGGCATAACCAACCATTCGAAAAGGCCCTCCTTGGCTTTGAAGGTAGTCTTCCACCTTCTTCTTCTTTCCCTAAGGGCGTATCATTAGGAAAACAAATTTCCCAGTTTTAGAAATGAGCTTACTGCATTGTTTTGCAGTAACCAAAGAGACGGCGGTAGGCGGTGCTACCTCCGGTATCTTGGACAACTTATTTCCCAAAGTAACAATAACAACATGAGGCCTTGAATCATACACAACATGTCGCTTCCATAGGTATGGTTGGCCTAATAATAGATTAAAAACATCAAGGGGAGCAACGTCACATAATACCTCATCCATGAAGGGCTTGATGTTGTATGGAAGGCGACACTATTGGCTCACACAAAGATCATGTCCTTGGTGAAGCTACCCGATGGTGTATGGTTGTGGATGTGCTGTGGTTAGTAAGCCCATCCACTTCATGACCTCTACTGAAATGAGGTTCTTTTGGCTTCCGCTGTCGACAATGAATTGTAGTGGGGAACCCTTTACCTACATATGGGAGTGGAAGAGGTGCTCCTCCTCCTATGGATCTTTGGGTTCCTCCTTTTGGATATTCGTGGTGTCAATGGTGGCATTGGGCTCTGCATCGAATAACATTATTCCCTTTATCATTCCCCTTGTTGGGTTTTGACTCAGAGTCGTAACATGTTGTTGGCTTGAGGGGGCCTAACCCAGGTTCAGAGCTAATTAACCAAACAAATCCCTACACCACTGGCCCTTTCGGCATTAGCCCACGGAATGGCGACTAAAGTCTCACCCAAAGCAGTATGGGGGGATGTTGGAACCAAGTTTCTGCACCTTGAGATGGTTGTGATGTCATCTGATCTCTTCTATCCCTGCCTTCGCACAGGGGATCTCACTCTAGGGCTTGTAAGACAAACCCTTTATTCTGGCTTTCAATACCTTCCCGAAAGTATATGATCTCCCTTCATGCAGCCCTAACCTGGGGCTCAGGTACTTTCACTTTGTTATGGCAGCGCGCCATGCGGATTCCTCAATTACCCTAAGTGATTTTCTTATTTTTTCAAATATTGAAAGTTATCACCGTGTAACCAGATATTCATAATTATGTTTAATTATTCAATGTAACTGTTTTCATTCACACATCATAGAAGCATAATAAAGGAAATTCATACACAAAATATCCAAACCCATCAACAGAACAAATACACAAAAATTGTAGAATAACTCCTTTTATTAATATCTTCCAAGTGTTGGAGACTCTGTTCACCCTACACACATAGCTGCAGGGGTCCGCACACTCAGTTGCAGACTTCTACCTAGGCCTTTGCGCACTCAGCTGCAGAGCCTCTACCTATGCTACAACCCAAGACTTAGACTTCTTGCTCGAAAGCTAATACTCTCTTTCTTGTTATATGCATCTAACTACTTAGAGCTTAGCTCTTTTTATACAATCCCATGGTCCGCGGACCATGGGTAAATCTCTTACAGCCGACTTTACTTTACAAAACTAAGGGTGGACTACTCTTTGTAACACATAAATCCTTCACACTCCGCAACCACAAAATGCAGAGTATTTACAATAATATTACAAAAATTTGACTTAAACATGGGCTTTTAGCCCGAAAACTTCCCTTGGGGGATCCTGCTCCCAATAGGACCCCTACACAAACATTGTGACTCTCCCTCAAGTCACTCGGTAGGCATGGATATCTTTGTACAAAGCACGTCCAGATCAACCCTGATGACCACAACTTCGAATGTGCATTGAGCTGCTGCCTGCTTTGCATCTTCAACTATTTTCTCAGTTACTTCCCCTATGCTGTTAGCCTGAAGCTGTTGGTGCGTCGCTTGCAGAGTCACAAGCTTGCCTTCACTATTTCCTATGGCTGCATAAGCTTCCTCTAGCTAGGGCTTTAGTCACACCTTTAGCACTGCTTCCTTGTGTAGTGATGCATGCACCCGTTCCTTCAGCTTTTTGGCTAACCTCTATGTCAGAACGACGGTTCGTGCTGTGCCCTTAACTTCGTCACAGTGTTGTTGGAGTTTGCGCACTTCCATTTCTAGCCTTTGGATGTTTGGGTCCTCCTACAAGCCGGTCAAGACCTCAAATGAGTGTTTGAACAACTGGGTGTAGTCTGCTACTGCACTCTCCACTGCCGCGAATGCTTCTGTGACAGGGGACACCCGTTGTTCCTTTACCTTTGGTGGTGTTGAAGGTTGAGCCCTCAACTAGAGCTTTGTAATCTGCAGGTTCAGCTCCAACTGAACCTGTGCGATCTTCATCCGAGTTGCATGCACCCCTCTGGCCAATTTATGGATGCGGATCTCGACTGGATCCTCCTCCAAAATGGCCAATTCTAGGACCATTCTCCAGGCCTCCTCCATGACCTGTATGATCTTCTTGCTTTGGATGGTCGCCTCGACCTCGGCGGTGATGGCAGCATTCCTATGTAAGGCTATCTTCTCATTGTTTATTCTCTGTTCACTAATCACTTGAAGGGCACAGTGCTCGCGGGCCCTCAACTTTACGATTACTCCACCTGAAAGAGGTGGAGTGCTTTGCATGGGAGAGCTGGCAGGTTCAATCCTACTCCCTTAAAGGCATTGACAGTGGGCCTGTTAGCCTCATTTTCTATTGTCAGTGCTCCATCTAGTAGCACTAGAGCATTGGAAGCCTTCATGCGCAACATATTGGCAGCCTCTGATGTGCCGATAGCCAAGCTGGTAGACACCTTACCAACTTGTGATACATGGGTCTAGAACTCCTGCAGTCCAGTTTGGATGGCCCCTAGGATGATCTGCTACTACTTTTCAAATTGCTGCAGGGCCTTCGCGGTGACATATCTGATTGTGTCCCCGATGTCGTATAAATCTCCCTTCGTTATTGTGATAGGGTCTAGCGAGGTATTGGTCGCCTTGGATTTCTTTCTGGACCCTCCCTTTTCCAGCTCTTGGTGAGCACCAGTATTGTAGCAATAATGCTGCAACTCCTGGGGCTTCCTACTTTACTTTTATCAACCTGGTGGTTCGTAACAAACTTGGAAGCGACGGTGCTGTATGCACAAGTACTAGCTCTTACTATAGGCTATCACTTGGTCAGCTGGCGCAATATCACTAGGAGCTCAAGCCAACTTCTATGAGTTTCCAGAAGAAGCTTTTAATTGTGATGAAAGAAAGCTAACTCTACAGAGGCTATTCTATTTGCATAAAGAGAAGGAAGACTGAAATGTAATGAAAACCATAGCAAACCCTAATTTTTCCAACTAACCCTACTTTTGCAGGAAAAGAGATGAAAAATGATGAAATGAGTGCCATTGACTACTGAAAAGGTAAATTTCATCTATTCAAGCTACTTTTGAAATGAAAAGAGAAGAAAACATCTTTTTGTATTTTTTGAGAGGTTTTTATATGAAATTATTATGCTTGTAATTTATCTAATTGTGATTGTGCAGAGGTTTGGTGGCGATGGAGGATGGATTTGGTTTTTGTAGATGTGGAGGAAGGTGTGGAGAGGTCCTAAGAAGCCCCTAGTACCCTTCTAAAGAGTTCCCTTACAATCGTATATCTAAAAATCACTTACAGGAAATTCTACATGAGGCTACAGGGGATCTATAAGAGGATGCCGAGAGCTATTTTTGGAGGTTTTGAAGGTGGAAAAAAGGTGGGAAAGGGTAATTGAAGGCTAGATGAAGGTGTTGAGTTGTCTGGAGCTTTTCAAGGAAGATCAATAGGGAAAATGATGGTTGGATTTGTTCAAATGGCAGGAGGGAAGCTTATGGAGAAAAATGCAGAAATTAGGGCAGATTGGTGAATTGTTGCGAATGACTTGGGAAATCTGTGAGAAGTGAGCTGATGTTGGCTGCTTTATGGATGTATGGTGAGCTGAGGTGTCCTACAAGAGATCTGCACATCTACTTACAAAAACTGATCAAAGAAAGGACTAGCTATACCATGGAACAAAAATTTCTCTAGCTTGACCTAATTTCTGACCTACAAACAAAAAATGCTGAACAGTAACCTTTGAACAGAAAAACATGCAAAGAGATCTATTGTAAAAGAATAGGAAATGATTTAGGCAACTGAATCTGAAGCAACACATTAACTTTTGAATCAAGTCATCACACTAGAAATTGCATGGAAGAGAAAAACTATGTTTTTGGTGGCAACAATGGTGCCAAGACCTCAAATCATGATCCCAGGAAGAGAGAAAAGAGATCAGGGCCTGTTGTTTGCCTTTTTGAATCTTAGCCTATCACTGTGTGAACCTACTTCAGCAACTGAAACAAAAGCAACTATGCAAACCATCAAAAGCAACCTATTCTAAACAAGGTAAAATGAATCTATGTAACAGAAATTAACTCATGAGTTGAAGCAAAAACATATAAGTACAAAGAAAGAGATTCTGGGCAGCTTGGGTTGGGCCCTAACCCAAGATCTTTAGGCCTCTGAAATAGATCAGTGCTGGCTCATAAAATATTGCATATTTATTATAAAAAATAATAGTCACACTACATGAACTATCCTAAAAAAGAAGCTCGAAAATGAGCTGAACAAGTGCTACACAAAAGTGCGAAAATTCCACTAATGACTGGCTAACATCCAACTAAAAAAACTAAGCATCTAAGCCCTGCTATTTTTTACAAATTGAGCCTCCAACAACTCTCCTAAAATCAAGGAGCATAGCTTTCCAAAATTGTAGATAAACAACAATCCTTCTTTACTTGCTCGACTGCTCCATGGATGCACTAATGTGGCTGCCTGTGCTTCGATTTCTGATGGAGAACTCAAGGTAAGGGTTTATAAATGAAGGGGACACCCCCTACAAATACTCTTCCATGTTTTCCTCGAATATTGGCTGCCAAATGCTCATAAATCCTTTGACTTTGTCCGAAATTGACCAAAAAATCTGCATAAAGCACACATTAGATTTCATGGCATAATGACTAACCCAATTCACTCTATTAGCATAAATATAATAAAAAACATGCAATAAAATAATGAGAATGGTGGATTAAGTCAAATTAAGAGGCAAAATGAGCCCATATAGTTACCCATTTCTGGGGCTTATCATTACCCCCCTACTGAGGGTGTTGCTCATCCTTTGAGCAACTAATCTATCTCTTCATTGTTGATGGCCTTGATGGCCTCCCTGACATTCCATGCTTCAAATATGAGATCTTCTTCCCGATCATGGAATCGAGCTTTTCCCAGTACTTTTTTTCTTCTTCTTCCTTTGTGCCTTCTAGTAGTCCTAGCAGTAGTGGAGGACTCAACTTCAAACCAATCCAATGTGCCTTCAAACTTTGCATAGAGTGCTTATATAGGGGCACTCTTCTTAGTGCTTCTCTCATTCTGTTTGGGGAGTGGTACTCCTTGATCTGTAGGCTTTGGGGGAGTGTGTTCCACCTTCTCATGCAGGCATGGATGCAATCTTCCCCAAGCAACCTTTCCATGTCTTCAAAATGCACAATAGCTTGAGCTTGCTCATTGATGTATTTAGGCACACTTTGAGGATTAGCTGCAAGTTGCTGGTGTGCATAAATGAGAGCCATTGGGTGTGATGGTTCTACTCTAATCATTAGAGGTTCATTCTGCTCTTTTTCCATCATTTTCTGGATTTCTGTTGCTCTTTTCTTTTCATGGTTAATCCAAGATGCCATGGCCATCAGTTGCAAGTCTCCTAACATAGCATTGGGATCCCATAGGTTCATATCAGTAATGGCCATGTTGTGTAAATAAAACTTTTCCGGCTTCGATTTGTCCTCAGCTGAAATATGGTCACAAAGATCCATTAATTGGCCATAATCCTGAAAAGGTATGGTGCTTCTTTGGGCCAGAGTCCTGATTTGGAACTGGAGCCACTGATCTTTGAGGTATACTACATAGGATTTGGTTGGCTACCTACACTGTAGTGCCTCCATAGCCCAGCTAGCCATGCAGGCTAATTGGGATTCCCTTTCCTGTAGCTGCCTTCTGAAGATCAATACCTCATTTTCTACCTGGGGTTCCTCTTCCTGTTGCTGTCTTATTAATATCTCACTTTCTACCTAGGGTTCCTTTTCCTGCTACTGTCTTCTTGAGATCAACAACTCATTTTCTGCCTGTGGTTCCCTCTCTTGCAGTTGTTTCTTTAACCTCTCATTTCCTTCTTCCAATTATGATCTCCTAATGCCTTCTATATGCCTTACAGTGCTTAATTCTTTGCCCATCTCACTCAACTTGTGTTCCAAGTGCCCAATGTCTTCCACCCCTTTTGATTTTGCGATCTGCATCCACCTATGGCTTCTGACCCTTTCTTTTTCTAGCTCAAAGAAGAGCGGGACTGCAACTTTATGAGGGATAATTTTTCCTCCTTCAGAAGGTTGTAATAAGAGTCCAAATTAGGCTATGGGTCAGGTTCTGGTATCTCTATTGCCTTATCTTTCTCCTTGGTTTGCTCCTCTGCCTTTTTCTCAAGATTTTCAGTCCCTTGTAGCTTTGTCAATGTCTCCTATAGGACTGTCTGTGCCTCCTATAGGACTGTTTTAGAGTCCTATAGTTTTATCCTTTCTTTCCAAATGGAGGTCCTAGGACTCCCTCTTTCATAAGTGATGGGGGTTTTGGATGGAGATTCCTCCTTTTTGGAAGTAGGGGAATCTTCAATGATGATGGGCTCCTTTGAAGGTGGCTGAGGCTTCCCCATCTTTATTCTGGTGCTTTTTCAAGCCTTGAAGTACATGGATGGTTGTCTTTTCATTTTTCCCTTTGGCTTGGCTGGAGTACTAAGTGTAGCAAGAACAACTGCTGCCTCCCTTGCTAGTGTCTCAGGAAACACTTCTTCCCGCTGTGCTTCTTTCTCTTCATCTACTATGTTTCCTATTTCTACTGGTTTTTCTTCTCCTATCTTTATTTGGGTTTCCTCTTCTTTTTGCATATCTTCTTCTTTTTCTGTGTTAACCTTTTTTTGAGTTGTCTTAGACTTTTTCCTATTGAATCTAGGCCTCTTCTTTTTCTCTATTGTGGTTTTATCCTTCTCTATTCTTGGTTCCTTCTTCTTTTCTGTTTTAGCCTTTTTCCCTTCCACTTGGCTGTTCCTTTCCTTTTCTTGGGTTCCCTTCTTAGCTTCCTATTTTTGTTCTTCCTCCTCACTCTTAGATGGATTGAGGTCATAAGTGAAGGCTTTTACATCATCCTCCTTGGTCATATTTATGAAAATCTCCCAGGCTATGGGGATTGTGAAAGTGTGGAGGGCATCTTCCACTAGCAATTTAATTAGCCCAGGTGAGCCAATTGGTTTGGAACTCTTGCCTTCAATTTGGTGCTAGATTCTATTAAGGATTGGAGGAGAAAATAGGGAATACTGAGTTTTTGAGGTGCAAGGAGATCCATGCCATACCTCAATTCATGCAAAAGTCTGAAATGATACCCATAAACTATGTTGTATCTTCCTTCACAGGAGATGCATTTCATAATCTAATAGCTGACCTCATCCCAGGGGTAAGGTATACTGGTTCTCCTGATTCCATTCTTGTCTTTCGCAGGGTGCTCTTTCAGCTGGAAAAAGGTCTTCTTGGCAACTTGACCTAGTGGTTTTTCTTCCTTGCTCCAGGGTGGCCCAAGTGGGAGACCAGTGACCCTACTGATGAATTCCGGTGTGAGTTCTATGGTTAGACCCCTGAAACTGACTGTGGCATGGGTTTTTGAGTGAGGTTTTAAAGACAATGCAAATTCCTCTGTAACTTCCTCATCATACCCATGAAACTTTTCAAAGAAAGGCATCCAATTTGCTCTGGTAAAGAGGGCTACCACTTCTAGATGTTCATGCAGCTTAGTTGAATTCAGAGGCTCCTTCCTCATAAAACCCCCTATCATGATGTTTTAGATTCTAGGGGAATATTTTAGTTGAAGAGGGAGGCGACAAGTTTCAATCCCAAAAACAGAGGAACAACTGAGGTTTTCTTTCAGGAAACAAAGAGAGTTTTTTCGTGTTCTTTCTTTTTAACAAAAACAAATTGCAACTTTCCTTCCTTCCAAACTCTGTTCTTAAACTTACATTACTTCTTTGTCTGTTTGAGGGAAACAATATCTTAAAAAAATAGAGAACATACAGAACTATATTTTTTCCCTTTTACAAAATAAGCAGACTACCTAATGCAAGTTCACTCTTTACAGGCTTAATTTTCTAGAGTTGCATCATCTCTTTACATAGGAGAATACCATGGAGGAGAAAGAGACAATATTTCAGTGCAAAGAGCAAATGGAGAAATTGTATATACTTTTTAAAAAACATAGGCAAACTCCGCTCTCACTTTTCCTTCCTTTTTCAACTCAATACCTTGCTTGAAATCACACCACCCTTTGTAGAGACGGAAATGCAAAGAGGATCTACACAAAGCCTACCTCTTTGAGCTCAAATTTGCCATAAAATCCTGAATTTTCCTCTGCGATGCTGCTCACTGGCCCTCCTGTAGAAAGGCTCCTGTAGGACTGTGTTTCCACTCCTGTAGAGTCCAATAATGCTCCTATAGAGCCCGATAAGCGGAAGGGTTCTGAAACTGGCAAAGAGTGATTGCTTCAAGGCTCTAGAGGTGGTAGGTAGCTTGTTGCATTCGAGAGCACGATGATACAAATGAAACAAAGGTGGTGAAGGTGGGTCGACTGCAGCGTACTTAAGCTTAAGGGAGAAAGTTGTGATGATGAGATGAGGTGGCAGGAAGGGTATGTTACCCTCATTCAGACCGTTCTTCCCTACTTCAGTTTCATTATGAAACTTCATGCTGCTTGTCCGCAATCATTTCCATCATTTGTGTTTGGACGCCGCGACTACGTGTTTTGAGATTCTTACGAGTTGACTGGACACACGTGCTGAGTGCACCCGCTAAGCACTGTTTGAATTGGACGAGGGTGGCCAGTTAGCTGGCCACCGATCTAGTTTAATCGTAACCATCTCATTTTTCCATGCAGTTTTTAAACTATACCCATGCAACAGAGGAACAACTTTAGTCACTTACCTATTAGTTGAGAATTGCATGCTGCCATGTTGTTGCATGCTTAGACTTTGGCGTTCTATCGATGGATTTCTACTGTTGGCACCTGTGGCTTCTGGATTGGTGGCTCAACTTCCTTGTACAGGTGATATTCAATTAGGATCCTTCTCCTTGCGCATTCTACACATCTGTGGCTACATTGACCCTGCCTTTGGAGCTTGATTTTTAAGGCGATCATCTGCTACAGGAATCCTACAGGAATTATTGTAGCTACTTTTCCCTTTAAAACTTTTGGCTGGGGCTTGAGCAGGGATTTGAGAGGAATCTAAGGAGGATTTTGACTATCATGGGAAAGTAGTTGGCATGCAATAGGTAAGAGATGAGGATGCTGCTAGGTTATTTTTTTATTTTTCTAAAAAACCAAAAGAAACAGGATTTATGTGTTTTATGTGCAGGGTGGAGAGAAACGATTAGGAATGTGGTGGTGCAAGTATGGAATGGAGATATATGATTGTTACACTGAATTTTGTCACCCTGACTATTTGCAGTATGTGGCCTCATCAATAGCCACATTGTCCTCTTTGTCAAGCCCCATACCTCTGC